>JANHGB010022237.1:1134-17587 GCA_026283785.1 Coracopsis vasa
GCAGCTGCCAGGCTTGGCTCCTGCTCCGGGTGCTGGGGCTGTTCCAGTTCCACCAACCCTCCTGCTTCCACCGCCTACGAGAAAATAAGGGAGGAAAAGCACAATCTGAGCTCTCTGCTCATAACGCTGCAGCTTTCCGCATCCAAACCCGGATGAAGTAACTCCCTGTGCAGCCTCCAAATGGGAGGACAGCACCGCTTCACTGCTTCCCTGGATCCCACTCCACAGCCAGGAACAGCCTATTTCTGTGCTGAGTAGCAAGCCAAGTTAAAAACAACCATGAGCCCAACAATAACCCACCCAGCCAGGCTGAACACTGTTTGCCTCTGTATTGGGATGAAATAAAGCCTCATTTACAACAGCCCACCGAGAGGGACGTTATGTGATGGACAGGATGTCTAAGCAGCTAACCCATTACATGGGCACAGCTTGAAACCAAAAGTCATTTCAGTTCAGTGGTGCCTGTGTGAAAGGCAGAAAGCTGTTCCCTAATTGGGGTTATTTATCCAGCAGCTCTCCCAGCAGCTGCGCAGACCGGGATCACTGGTGTGTGGACAAGCCCTGGCCTGTGTGAGGGTCTCCCACATCCCCCATGCTTGCAACCCCCTCCCCACATCCCCCAGCATCCCAGCCCCACATCTCCCTCCCTGCATCCCAATCACAAAGCACATTTCAACCAAGTCCCCTGGGCATCGCTGGGTGGATTTGGGATGCAGCAGGCAGCAGCAGGCAGATTGGAGGCAGGGGACGCAGCTGCTTCAGAGCTATTCTCCCTTTCAAGGAAGCAGGCAAATGAAGGGGGGATGTTCTGCAGTTAGTGTTCCCTTCTTGGGAACAGCACCAGCAGGAGCTCCCTCTCTTTAAATCCTGAAAAGTTCATATTAAATAGAGCCATTGGAAAACTCCAGGCACTGACAAAGCTTCAATCACAGCTTCTGTCTTATTAGGCAGCAGGGACTCGGAGTGAGGCAGGAGCTGTGGGAGCGCAGCCCTCATTACCTCTGCCCCTTGCAGAGCTTTCTCCTTCCAGTATGTAAAATCCCTCTGTTACCACACAGCATCTCCTGCTCCAGCCCTGGGCACCACCTCTCCAGACACCCTGGCCTGGAGGGCCCCAGCACCGCTCCCCAAGGAGCAGTTTGAACCCACAGTCACCAGTGTTGGGAGCAATAGAGCAGATCCCGGTGCTCCTGGGTCATGGATGGGAAGACCCTAATTCCTTCCTGCATCAGACACCCTCTATGGCTCAACACCACCATCCCACACGGCTGTGGACAGGATCCATCCTCCTGTATCCCCACGGATTGGGGCAGAGCAGGCACCCACCGGCTCAGTGCCACCTCCAGGTACAGAGACCCCGGGAAGGTGCTGTGGAACATCACCGTCTATTTGCCATTTCACATCGCAGTGTATCCCTCCTGCCAAGCTGTCCTCTCAGGAGCCTGTTGGGATGCACTGAAAATACCATGGGAAGTACCATTACTGCTGGAGTCACCCCGGAGGTGATGCTGCACCACAGCAGCTCCTGGCTCCAGGTAACCCAGCCAACAGCAGGGATTCTTTCAAAGCATTACCCATGCCCTTCAGATGACCACTGCTTGGCGTGTCTCCCATCATCTTTGCTCAGGGACCAGCTCCATCCCATGGCATCTACCCAGCACCCACCACCACACTGGTTTAAAGAGCAATTAGAGTGTAAACCCACCAGCCCCACTGATTTAAAGAGCAATTAGAGTGTAAAGAGGGCTTTTATCTGCACAATCAATACTCGTATCTGGGAAAGCTTCCTGGTGGGAGGTAGAATATAAAACATCGATTTTTAGTGAAAAGGCATATTCCATCATCCTGTGCCATATACCATGTGGAAACGGACAAAAGAGAGGCCCGGACATGAACGTGTCTCAGGACACAGTGAACTGGAATAAAAACGTGCTGCAATTGAAATCAGATGGGAAAGAAATCAAAAGCACAAATCACATCTCAGCAGTGATGAGGGAGAGAACCTGCAGCCTTCAGAAGGAAAAAAGCCTCCTCCAGCAGCAGCGGTGCAGGAAACCCCACCAAGAGCTCCAGCCCCAACCCACCACCTCCGGATCACACACATGATCAAAGCCTTCAGTTACCCAGCCTTCCAGAGCCCAGGCTGAGCTCCACAGCTGCCTTTGAGCACCCAAAGAGCGGGCGCTGCCAAACTTCTGCCACCTCTGAGCAGCTCCGGAACCATTGGTGCAAAGACAGAAAACTCTGCACCAGAGCTTCATGGTTTTAGGTGATAAAACACGGCTCATGGTGCTCCCCCGTGCCCCCCTCTGCACCCAGAGAACAGCTGCAGCTTTGCCGAGGGGGTTTGTGCTTGCTCAGAGGTGGCTCAAAGCAGAAGCAGAGTTGGGATGCTCCCGGGATGCTCCCAGCACGCCCCAAGCACCACCAGGCACCAGTTAAAAACCCCAAAGCAGCCAGGCTGTTACCTAAATAGATCCCAATCTGTCTTCATAACGTGGTCAAGCTGCTCTGAACAGACACACTGGAGCTGAGGATCACTTCATTGCCCTCCCCTAACTCCATCTGGGGACTCTCCAAGCCCTGGCCCATCCATCACAAACACCTTTCCACTCTTGAAACCACGGTCGATGCCCAAAGATGCAGCTGGGATACAGCTTTTAACACACTTCATTATCCTTAAAACACTTGTTTTAGTTTGAATGTGGGGAATAGCCCTGGTTTTATCTTTTAATGAAGTTTATTCCCTTTCCTTCAAAGCAATGATGACGGCCTTCCTCCGCTTCACGGCACATGCCCTGGCATTGCTCCTCAGCTAATACCGCTGTCATAATGCAGAGTGACTGCTAGAGCTCCCGATTTTCATTTCACTCCTCCAAAACATCCTCAGGGTGACTAAAACTGATTCCCATCCCCATTCAACTAAAGAACCATGGCTAGGAAAAAATGAATTACTGTGCGCATTGAATGAAGCCAGAATAACCTCCACTCTAGAGGCAATGATACTGATTGTTAGTTCAGTTTAATAAACCTTGAAATCCAAGGCTTTGCTGAACGCAGCTGCACCAGGGTGGTGTTTCTCCCAAGTTTCACTTGTGCTAACCCCCTTCCAGCCTGGAGCTGGGCTCAGACAGGATTTCAAGCCTCCAAGCCACAGGACAAGCACACCAAGACATGGGTTTGATGCAGCACAGATCTCCAGAGATGCTCCATTAAAGCAGATGTTTTAATGCCCTATTACCTTGCTATGTCAGGAAAGTTACTTCTAGAGGACTAACTACCCTTGCACCCACGTGTGCACACACTGGCGTGACCCCTGCACCATGGCACCGAGCACAGCAGTGTATCCATAGGCTGAGGATGGAAATGAGCCCCTGAGGAACCCATTTTATACAGCTGCAGAATTAAAAAGACTTAACAGATTGTCAGGTGTAGCCAGGAAATTAAAGCTCCTTGATAATATTGCACCGAGTTAACGAAGCTCAATTGGGGAAATGACTCCCCTGATTAATGGCGCAGGCAGCACCGAAAGCCTCCCGGCAGCTTCCCCGCTTACTGATAGACCTGATTTCAGAGCGTGGGTCCCAACCAGCACGTCACTCAACAGGCTTTAATAAGCCTCATCATAGATTAACAAATTACCCTGAAATAAAAGGAGCACAGAGCAGAGCAGCCAGTGCGTGTACCACGATGCTACCTGCATCCTTGTTCCCCAGCATCCATGGGTGATGGCTGAGAAGTCCTCCCAAGAGCTGGTCCTCCTGCATCAGCAGGCATGAGGACACTGCTCATCTGCCACCAAGCACTGCAGATGAGGAACCTTGCACCCACCCAGCCCTCTTTGCTTGCTAACTCCATCTTTATAGGCAAGAGACCGGACCAGACCCTACAGCAAACAGCAGAGCAGGAAAACCACATCCTCATGCTGTTAAATCTGTGCCTGTGTTGATTTAGGCAGGATTAAGAGGCTTACAGGAAAAGCCACCTCAAAGACCAAAGCTCTTCCAGCACAAGGCATTGCTGCACAGAGCATCCTCCACCGCAATGCCTGCAGGGCACAACTCGATCCTCCAACAACGCCACCACCACTGGTGTACACCAAATCCACAGCAAGCTGTTGGCCTCTTCCACCCACACCAGCTCCCTTGGAAAGCTGAAATGCCACCCACAGGTCCCCCTGAAGGGACATCTTGAAACGACAGTGATGGAAATAAGGCTGTAACTCCTCTGGAACTCCAACAGTTGAACAGAATTAAACAGAGAAGCCTGTGGCTAAGCCCTTCTGGTGTTTCATTCAGGACACACTGGATGAAGCCCAGGAAAGACAGACATGATAATGAGAAGCCATGAAAGAGAACACTCGCAGGAAGCAGACTGAGATGCCAAGAGCACATTTCAGATGTCATCTGCAAAGAGGACATTGACTCCTCTGGGCACAGAGCTTCTCCCTGTCCAAGTGGTCGTGAAAGCAGCAAGTGTGGAGGCAGCTCCTGTCTCTCCAGGCAGATAAAGCAGCAGTTCCCTTTGCCAGCAGCTCTCACGCTCGTCACAGCACTGTCCAACTGAGAACAAAGCAAAGGACAAAGGAACCAAATGTGCCAGGCTTATTCCAAGGGGCCATTCCTCAGGCGCCCTCAACCTCTGTCAGCCTTCCAGCTCAAGGCTTCTCTTTGAAGGGTCTGACAACCCTGCTTTGAAAGTTACTCCCAAATCGAACTCGAGGTCTGTCCTCCTCCTCAAAGGTCACCTGAACTCTTTGAAGACCCTCTGCTAACTCCAGAGTACCCTGAAATAAAACCCAGCCAAGGCACTTGGAAGCTGTTTTGCTGGTGCTGCTGCAGCCTGGTTCTCCTCCTCCTCCCTATTAGCAATCATGGAAGCACCACGATGTGTGAAAACAGGCTCTGCTCCCCCAGCAAGGTGGAAATGAGCTATGGAAAACAGATGGGATACGCAACACACAGATCCCCATCTCCAGAGCCTTGGGAGATGGAGAAGGCCAGCACTGACACAGCATGGGTCACACTAAGCCAGGGCTCTCTCCTGGTGGGTCAGGCTGACATTTCCTGAGGGATCAGGCTGTTCAGAGTATGAAATCATGAATTGTACCCATTGCAACCTGCTGACCTGGGTGCGTTATTTGCTGCAGGCTGTGTAGGGAAGTGTAGGAGTGCAGCAGAGTCCTGCAAAGATAACCAGGATAATTCTTGGAAAGCAGAAGGAAGAAACATCTACTCCCAGTGACAACACCAACCAAGAGCAACGGAGAACAAACCACCAGGCTCCATTGAGCCCCATAAAGTCAGAATTGCTCATCCAAGGAGTAAAGCTGTGATCAGAATAAGGGGGGTGCAGCCCTACCTGTGAACAAGGGATTTCATCAGCTGATGAGGAATTATGTGCTCCAGTTTTATTTACTGCTGAAGCTCTGTGTATATAAATCCCCATTTAGTCATGACCATAAAACCCAAGCACAGAACCCAGCCTGACAAGATGGTCAATAACCATTTGAAACACTCCAGAAAGGGGCATTAGGATGCTTTAAATCAATACGGACATTGCCAGAGGTGTTCATCATTGAGGCTGGCTATTAAAACTCAAAATGAACTGGTGGCTTTTGAAAGCAGCAGTTTTCTGGACCAAGCACGTTGTGAACGTGTCAATGTTATAACAAATACATTTGGAACCATCTAAACCTGGTGAACATCCCATTTTGCAGGAGCCTCTTGTTACAGGAGGTGCAATGACTTAATGAACCTTTTGGATGCACACACGAGGCTCTGGCTGAATTATCCTCACGAATCATGCTGGGTTTCATGGCTGGAGAGGTTTTATACATCATCCCTCCTTCACAGCATCTGCTTCTGCTCAGGGAAGGAGGGAACAAGGAGAAGATTCATAGAGCAAGCATCAGCAAACCACTCATGCTCTTACGATGGGATCTGGCCATTCCTATGGAGCTTTTCCTTTGGCACAGTGGGACAGACATGGATCAGGGCAGCCTGAAAAGCTGGAACAAAGCTGGATTTTCTGGAAGCAGTCAATATACCAGCAGTAACAGGGCAAAAAGTGAATTTCCTGGCTGCAGGAACACAACCAGAGACAGAAGCAAACCATATGCAGCATCAGTACCAATCCCACAACCCAGCTCACACCCTCTCTTTGTACCAGTTCCTAAGGGGGTTGGCTTCTTGTTATCTCCCCAGCTCCCTTTCTCCCTTTCATCAGGGGTTTACTACAGGACTTGAACTGCCTGGGCACTGATGAAAGAGATGCTACGTGAGCAGGGTATGCTCCTCCCTGTGTGCAGTGTGCTCCAGCAGCCCTGGTGCACGATAACTGCCTTTGAAGGGGGAAATAAAGCAAAAATGAGGGAAAAATTACGACAGCCTCTGGAAGGAGGTAGAAAATCAGAGCAGAGGCCGGGTGGTGCTGCTGAGATGGGCCCAGCAGGTCCTGGGGGGTGCAGCAGGAGTCCTCAACCCACCACCTCCTGCTCCAGGGCTTACCCAGCCAAAACACCACCTAAACCTCAGCAGTTGATTTGATGAAGCAGCTCAAATTGAAGGGAAAGAATACGAATTCAATACAACGAGCTTTCTCTACAGTGCCCCCAAACCCCAAGGCTCGCTTAAGTAACAAAAGAAATGAAATTTCCTTTCTTAAGTACACTACTTCAAACGCCACTATCTTTTTCCAATTAGTAAATCCATCTGGATTTACTTCCTGAACATCCATGCAGGAATGCCAGAGTACCACTTCCTACATCACGGCCCACCAAAAGTCAATCAAGTCATTAAAGCAAGCCCTGATTCCCTCTAACAAAGTTAGGGAGTTAAGAGCATCAGCAGCACAATGTCAGAAGCTAATCACATCCCCTTGGCACAGACATCCGTGTGTCTGGGATAGACAAGGAGCGAGCAGAGATGCTGCTGGTTAACCAGGTACTTCAACAGACATTTATTTGCTCTTTGGGTCAGCAGCCAGCTCAGATTCTACTGCTTTTAACTCCCCACGACCAGAACTGTGCTGACCACTGAGGATGCTCCCAGTTGGGTACCAAAATGATACTTGGTACTTTACAGCCACATTGCTGTGAACCCCTCTGCCCCAGCACACCTAGAAAGCATCTCCTTGAACACAAGATCTCCCACCTGCAGTAGAGGGGTGAGGATGTTAAAGAGAGAGGAGGAGGCTGCTGGGGAATATCACTGCCCTCCCACTCCACTCCATAATCTGATTTGGAGCGACGTGAATCACTTGGCACCAGGGATAAAGAATCAACATGCCTCGCTGTTCAATATACAGCTCCTGGGAGCGTGAGTCACAGCTCAGGTTTCACGGTGGGATGTTGAATGTAAATCCTTTCTGAGAACTACCCAAGAACACCACGCACGTAGCTATGATCTAAGGGGTCAAACCTGGCCTCCCAGTCCTGCAGCCTGCGGTGACCCTGACAAAGCCATTTGCTCTGGATTTAGTGTCTCAGGCTCCAGGAGGATGGAGTGGGAGGTTTAGGGAGCAGGAGAACCTGCCAGGTCCCTCCATAGCACAAGAGAGGGCTTCACCTGCACCCAGAGGAATGAACAAACCCTCCTCAGCTCAATCCCAACCTGCTCCAAGGGAGGCAGAGGAACACAGATTACATCCCTTGCCTACCCAGACAAGGCTGGATTCTCTTTCGTTTGTAGTAATTAAAGCCTAGTGATTATCCCACTCGTCAAACCCCAAGTCTAGACACAGCCTTTTCACTACAATTCATACCAAATCCACCCATGCTCCATTTCACATGGATACACGTGCCTTACATGAGGCAGTCAGCTACTACTGCAGGTCCTCCATCTCCTGTTCCAGAGGTCTAAAAGGAATCTCCTCCCTTGCTTAGTGCGGCTACATGGATCCCACCGCACGTGTGACCACCTCATCATTTCTGCTCCCAGCCTCTCCTATAGCCACGTTAAATCAGTGTTTACACCTCCAACCGCAAAGCCCTCAGACACGCAGGGCCCTGGAGAGCTGCACCTTTTCCCATTCCCAGCCATCTGCATCCAATCCCAGCTCCTCACCACCATCCCCAGACAATGCAAGCCAAGGCAGAGGCGCTCTGGGAGGCTTCTTTCTTTTCACAGCTTTAGTGATGTTAAAACCTCGAGATGTGAGGGAAGGGTCAATGATTCAGCTGTGATTAAGTCTGAAACATTCCACTTACAGCCCATTAGACTTTGCAAACACCCGTTTTGTTCCCAGAGCGTTCCCCAGAGCACAGCCAAGCAGCACCAGCGCTGGGGGAAGCTGCTTTCTTGGAAGGCTTTGAGGTTTCTTGTGAAAACACCGAGTTCATTGCAGTAAGCAACAAAACGATAGCAAGAGGCAATAAAAGGATCTCTGTATTGTGGATCCTTAATAGCACTGCCCCAGAGAGAGGGAGAACAGCAAAGTCTGATGGAGATTCCCTGCTCTCAAAACCATTTGCGCTGTTATTGTCTGCAGCTAAGAGCAGATGAAAACAGGAAGCCCAGCAGCCGATGTCCCTGTCAAGTGCAGGGCTGCCTGCTTCTGAGTTTGCTCTTTAAGAATACAATTGAACTGTACCTGAGGTGGAAAGTTTCCACCTTACAAAACCACCATAAATCTTACAACAGCCTTAGAGCCTGCAGGGCTGGAGCAGCCTTTGAGCTTGCACTTGCCCCAGGAGCTAAAAGACTCCAAGGATGCAAAGCCCACTGAGTCCAGCACAAAATTTCCTTCCATCCCGTTGGAAAAATCCAAGCTGGTATTTAAAATCCTGAAAAATCCCATGGATTTGAAACACTTTCTGAAACATGCAATTAAGCAACGTGGTTAAATTACAGCCTGATTGAAGAGGGTAGCAAAAAGAAGGATCAGCTCTTCATCTTGATCTGCTCCCAGCTGTCCTCAAGATACTGTAAACCACTATGTCACTTTCCAGCCAAGAAGGAGCAATAGGATTAATTCCCTCAATTACATTTGTCTGCTGAAAAGCTGCTGTTAAAGAAGAGGAAAAGAAAGTTGTGGTGCCTCAGAGGATGTATCCCCATGCAGTCAGGATGGCCACCACTGTCCCACACACACCCCCAGGAGCTGGGGGAGCCTGATGAGGTTCCATCACTTTGACTAAGAAGTTCCTTCTTTAAAGGCCAATTTCTTCCACACTTCAGCAGCTACCATTCTATTAACCTCCAAAACAAGGAGTGAGAGCACGAATGCCAGCCCGAGCCTGTAATTAGGGAGGGCCACCAAGGGTCACTGTCATGGGGCACCTTCACCACGGTGTAATTTGGCAAGGGCAGGGGTAGCACTAGCTGTACCCACGCTGGAAATAAACTTGTCTCAAGCTAAGCCGATGATTTCATTTCCCCAGTGGATGAGATATCTAATTATCAATAATTCATAGGCATAGACAGACGTGCAAGCGGTTTTGAGAACTGAAGGAGAAACAGAAGCAATGATTCTTGGAACAGGAGCCAGCAGAGAGGCAGATCCAGAGAGGGGAGAGAAGGTGCACTCTGCATGCACACGTCAGAACCAATCTAATTTCAATCACATACGTGACAGCCTAGGTGCCAGCGTAACCGGGGTGTTTCCCCCGTACACTCTGCAGGTGGTATATGACAGGATGCTTGCCTGGATGGAGCCCAGCTCTACCTATCCGGATGGACAACTCGCTCTCGTAGGCCAGCTGATGGGCAGGTTCATGCTCATACTTCTCCTTCATCACTCGCTGGTCGAAGCTCAAGGCAAACGCTGCGTGTGGAGGCCCACTGAAACCCTGCAAGGCAAGAGAGAAGGTCAAGGTTTCCCACATATCCCCATCAACCTCCTCCCAGCACCATCCTCAGGAACTGCTCTGGCATCCAAGTGTTGGGAAGCCAATCAGGGCACGTGTCACGGCTTCATGGAGAGGTGGCTTTTGGGTCCCCTCTTTCTACCCAGTTGTTTTAGATTTAAACATTCATTTCCAGCAGAAGCACCAAGAACAGGGTTAGGAGGAGCCAAGAAGTACAGGGCTAAGAGAGAAAGCCAGAATTCACGTGCATTAACAACAGGAAATGCAATTCCATAAATGCAACTCCAAAGTGAACACGAAGGAGACCAGCGGACAAGGAGAGACATTCATGAGCAGCTCAGAGGGTTGAGCTGCTGGGCTGAGCTCTGTCAAAGTTGAGTTTGCAGCAGGGTACCTGTTTCTTCAGCTTGAATGGAGCTTGCCACGGAAAAGGTTTGTTCAGAACTGAACCCATTTGAGCATCAGATGAGACACCACGTTCATAACCACCCAGTGTTAGTGCAGTGGGACTCACCCAGATGGGCTGATGAAGCTTCAGGCTCACCTGGAACCTATTGCTACACCATTTGTAACCTCCAGAAAGCAGAGAAGGACGGCCAAACCCAACAGTGCCCAGCTCTGCAGAAAGTCTGCAGGGAATTCAAGCAGACACCCTGTGGCAAACAGACCACACTGTACCCATGAGCGATTCCTGCCAACCTGGATATGGCTCATGAAAACCAGCCACAACTCAAGGATGTGCCAGAGACTTTATCTGCATCAGCCAAACAAAACCTGGCAGACACCATGGCCTTTTCCCCATGGTGCTGGACACACAGAGGAAGGTCGGATGTCCTCCTGGACACCCCCAGGCTGCTCCATCCCACTCAGAGAGAGCTATAAAACTGGTAGGAAATAGAGGCATAACCACACAGCTAAGAGAAGGGAGTGTGTCCATGGAGGTGGCTGTACAACCTGGTGTAACCAAGCCCAAACCATGGGGAGCAGGACCTCAAGTCCCTGTGTCCTCACAGGGCTGGGACCCATCCCTTGCGAGCATCCCCAGGGAGGGATGTCCAAGCTGCACAGAAACAAAGGCTTAGCTGGTGGATTGATGGCAGCAGAATAAATGAACATACATGGAACAGGCAGAGACAGTAATGAGAGACTTGATGGGTAAGGTCACATGAAACAAAACTAAAGGTTAAAGATGAATAACTAAATCTTCTACTCTCCCCTCATTTGCATAATATAGGCTGACCGGTACTATTAATACTCATCACATCTTTGCTATCTGCTCTCTACTGCAGTTTAATCAGGTGCTTTCACCTCCCTTAACCCAGCAATTACAAGGTGCACGGGTGAGGTGCTTGGTTCAAACCCCTCTGGGAGGGGGGAGACCCACACAGCCTCACCGTGGCAGCTCATAGGAGACACCAGCAGCTACGCACCTTCCATCCCCAGCAGCAGCTGGAGGAGCAGGCAGGAATACCAGTGTTTTCCAGCAAAACCTGGGTGACACAGAGAGGAAAGAGGGGAACTTCAGCATCGTGACCTCACTCGAGTAAAGCAGGAAGAGACTGAGAATGGGAACTGATTTGTAGGCATTGCGTGGGGCCCTCCATCCCTGCTCTCACGGCTGGCTGCCTCCTGCTTGTCATTGCTCTCACTTCAGAGATGGGAAACACCAGGTTTCATGGAGCAGAAGGCTCCTTCCCCATGGCCCTTGTTAAATGAGCTGCAATCACTGCAACAGCAGCTTTGCAGGCTTTATCACCACCAGATTTATAGCTTTTCATCAGCCCAAAGACTCAAATGGGTCTTGTCAGGCAGGGAAGCAAGCCCAGGGCACAGCCAGAGCCCGCAGGACGCCGCAAGTTACAATAGCTCAACCAAAGGGGAAAGAAATCCCCTGTACAAGCAGGAGCAGGCAGGTAACATTCCATTCAGCATCCACTCTCCATTACCATCTCCATAGATGCAAACAAGCAAGGTCCCTGTGAGGTTAAGACCACTTCCCTCAAGGCCTGCAGCCCTGATGAGCAGCCTCCCATGGCTATTTGCTGTGCCACCGTTTCCAGCACATCCAGTACTTACGGATGTGGTACCCACAAATCTGCTTGCAGTGAAATGGAGGCAAACTTGAAGACATTTTGGATGCTTATTGTGAGGTCAGGTCACCTCCTGTTGCAGGCAGGAACATACAACACCAGGAATATGGGGAAATATTGGTGACCTTCAGTAAAGCACACACTTTAATCCAACTGTGATTGCTCTGACTCATTCCAGTCCAGCCGCTGCATGAGGCCCCTAATTGGAATGTGGCAGTGGGTTAAAAAAGCATTAGGAAGAGAAGAGGAAAGTCAACCCACATTAATTAGTTCATGGCAGTAATTAGCGCTAACTGAAATAACCACAGGGGCTTCAAAAAGCGAGCTGCAATGAGAGGCTTGGACAGGAAGATCTTGGAGGAAAACTATTCTGGGATGCGGGAGTCCCCACTGCACTCGCCTCCGCTTGCGGAGCTGCAAGGGAAAGGTCATTAGATTGTCACAGCCCCATGCATGAAAACAGACAAGGAAACAGAGGAAATCTCTGCAGAGAGCCTGATCTGGCTTTTGCTACCCAAAAGCTGCAGCAATCCCGAGTTAATCCATAGGGAAACGTGTCCCTCTCCAAGCAATGTGGCCATCACCCTGGTATTGACAGCATCACCCCGGTATTGCAGGGCAAAGGGGTGAGGCAGCTGCTTGGTTTTGGATGAAGCAAGGATTTGGGATTGCATCCTGCCCCTTGCACAAGCTGCTAAGAAAGAAATGAAGGGTGAGTGACACCTTTGAGAAACAACCTGCTCTTCTCCACCTGACCAGGGAAGGGGAATAAGTTAATGAACAGTGGTGACAAAAGCTGATGGTCTGGCTTTGGGTAGATCACTTGGTACCAAATCTGGAGGTGCTGCTTGTCTGGGATGGTTGGTGATGCTGCTCTTCCCATGCGATACCTTACTGGCTCTAACCCAGCAAACACCCTGGAACAGGCTCCACATAGCCAAAGGAAACAAAGACCATAATGCATCAATTAACGGCAGAAAGCACCTCGACAGGGAAGAGAAATGGAATAAATCCAGCTACCTTATTAAAAAGAAATGGCAAATGTTCCTAACTTGTCCAGGAGCTAACACGGAGACAATAAGAGGCAATAACAAGCCGTGCTCGGATGGTGCCCAGCGGCTCCCATTTCACACTTACTGAAGGAGACACCGTGATAACAGATCAGACACCAGAAAGCAGTAGGAGAAAGAGCAGAGTGGGGAGGGCAGGGAGGGGAAGGGGAGATGCTACAGGTCCCCAGCCCACAGGGATGGACCCAGCACAACCCTGCAGCCCCCCTGTACCCCTGGTGAGCTTGGGGTGAGCTCTATGCATCAGCCACTCGCTCAGCTCCAATGCTTCTGCACATCTACAGAGCCCAGGGTCTCTGGGGATGGAGACAAAGGCTGGGCAGCAACAAAGCAAAGAGTCCCCAGCTCTTCTGAAGCAGAAAACCAGATTCATGTTCAAAATGTGACATAGGAAGGGAGCTCCCTTAGAAAGCACTGAGTTACCAGAGAGCCCGTTTGCATGTAAAGCAGCAGGCTGCTATGTTGTTATGTGAAGCAACATATCAAAGGCTGGATGCTTCCAAGTGAAGCTCCGTGCTGGTTCCATATCCCTGTGCCAGCAGCACTTGTTTGTAACCCACTGAGAGCTGAGGAACGAGCAAGTGATGGTGGGGCACCCCATGCTCCCTCAGTACCCCCTGGGGTCATCTCTTGAGACCTCAGCTCCCAAAGTCCTTGGAGCACGGAGTTGGGCAGGTGAGGATGTGCCTGGGATGGGGTTTAAAGGCCACAGTGAGTGGTGCTGCCAGAATCCACGATGCCACAGAGCATCCCACCACGCTCCCAGCACAGCATCCCTGAGAACTGCCCCTTCCCTGGCAGTGTTCAAGGCCAGGTTGGATGGGGCTTGAAGCAACCTGCTCTAGTGGAAGGTGTCCCTGCCTGTGGCAGGGGTTGGAACTTGGTGAGCTTTAAGGTCCCTTCCAACACAAACCAGTCTCTGTTTCTATGTTTGTATAGCAATGCATTAGTAATAGGACTTGATATAAGCCTTTTAACCCCATAGTGTATTGTTAGGAAAACAGATTTGTATTTCTAGGCAAGATTGCCCTTGATCTAAAGTAGTAAAGCAGATAATTTGGTGCTACTTGGTTCTGTAGTCAGTATCTCACTTGATTACAAAGTTTTGTCCAAACCCCATCGAGTTTCATGAGTTCTTCACTAGGAATTTAGACTATATTGTCCAAGGAGTTTTGTTATAGACCACATAACAACTGATGCAATTCAGCTGGGTTCAAAGAAGGAACGTTAAGAGTGAGATTAAAACCTGCAAAACTCTAAATATCTTCATAATGTTTTGTAAGAAGTGTTAATACATGAGACAGAAGTACTCTTGCCTAGTCACAACAGTTTGCGCAGCGTTTGCTATGATTAAAGTCTCCTAAATTAAGGGAGATGTGCTGATTAAGACACACCATGTGCCTACTCTATCATTGCATTTGTATATATAAGGAGCTGGGGATTTGAGTTCATGTGTAATCTAATACCTAAGGGGGGGTATTTGAAGCACATTTTTATGTTGTGTGCAACAAAGAAGAAGCAATTTGGAAGGATAATTCGATCAGATTTTGAGGACTGACCAAAATAGGAGAGTCCTGTAGATCTTGACAGTTGATACTCTGGTCTGTAATCGAGTGTATTTCAGAGGAGCAAGCAGTCATGGCTGTGACACTGTGTTCTGTGGTGGTAGAAGTTCACAGAAATGAGAATATATGAAAAGGAAAAGCCAAAACTTTCTAACTGTGCTCTTTGCAGTGATGGCCACTTGTTCCTGAAGGGCGCAGGAAAGATGGAAGATGGGTGGCCAAAGGGCACAGCCAAATGAGCTGGGTGCTGTTGGCTGTAACAAGTGAGCACTTGGACTTGTGTTTCTCCATAAAGAGGAGTTCCTTTTGTGTTTCCTTCTGACTCACCTAGAATTATGCTTTATTTTAAAGGATATGGGTATGAATGTAATTCTTTTGAAGTTTAAAAAACCCAAACAGACTCAAAGCTCAGCCTACGTGACAGAGCATCACTTATAACCAACCCTGCACTGTTGCTACCTGTTTCCTCTGAGATTGAACAGAGGAAAAACAAACAAAGGAAAATAGAAACAAGAAAACACAGCTTCAGCTGTTTTTCTGGCCTTCTCATGCCATTTTACCTGCACACTAGACACTAGCTTGGGCTCCTGCATGCAAATGAATGCTTGGCCTTCAGAAGACATGCTATGTTTTGTTATTTATAGCTGGCCCTTTGGAACAGAGGGTGTGTGTAACACAGGGTTTATTCTTGCTCTTTGTCTCAGGTTGGGAGGGCTCTTGAGTAAAGGCTCCCCATGGAGCTGGGTGCTGGTGCAGGGCTGGTGACTGACAGCTAGTGACTACGGAACAGCATCACTGATGTCTGCTGCCGAGCCACCAAGCAATGTGACATGTCCCCTCGGTCAGTGGAGGGGCAAGAAAGCTGCAAGGACTAGAAAATAGGCTGGGTATGTACTCAGATTTGTTATTTCGTGCCATTATCTTTTCATAAGACCAGGTAAAATGTAGCATTGAAAGCCATCAAGCTCCTTGACCCTCAAGTCATCCATTTCTTTCACCTCCATTTCCACACAACCTATTGAGTTCCTGTGGCCGAATTCCTGGCGATGCACATGCAGAAGTGTTTGTGCTCTGCACATTATTCATCAAAATGGAAATGAGATTATCCTTGACATTTCATGAGTGCCAGGATCAGGGCAGTGCCAGGATCAGCTTCATGAACTCGAGGATTAGCTCTGATTCCCTGACAGCTGGGACAAGCCAAGTTCTCTGCTAGGCACAAAGTGCCCATGTCTGTTACTGGAGATCTGCTCTTCTTGCTATTGGAGGCTTGTTTTTAATGCTTGCACATTATATATCTGAATGAGACCAAAGCTTTTTATTCCCATGTTGTTCAAGACTGAGAGGACCAGTGTTTTAAAGCAGTGCAGGGGTTTATTAGACTGTTCAGGGTGAATTTTCTTGATTATATCAGAACACCAAACGTGAAGAGAAAGATGTGCCTAAAGGTAATGACTACCAAAACAATATAGATATGAACTTCTGCAAGGAGCTTGCTTGCAGGTATTATATTAAAGTGTTATAATGTATCTGAGGGGAATTGAGACTGATGGTCAAGGCTGGATAAAATGGTTGTGAGAGGATTTGCTGAAAAGATTTATTTTCAAGGTCAATGCCTCTTTTTGAATGAATAGAATAGCAACTAACACCAGGATAACTTGACTGGCTAATAGATATAGGTTATGCAGCTATGCATGCAGCTGAAACTCCAAAGGGAGAGCAAATCTCACTTTCTAAGCCAAGCAGCCCATTTTGTTTAGCAAGATGTTATTTCTCATAAGTTCTGCTTCCAGCTCTGGGGCAGCAGCACAAGAGGGACCTGGAGCTGTTGCAGCGAGTCCATAGGAGGCCACGGAGATGCTGTGAGGGCTGGAGCAGCTCTGCTCTGGAGCCAGGCTGAGAGAGCTGGGCTGGGTCAGC
>JANHGB010022241.1:0-24244 GCA_026283785.1 Coracopsis vasa
CCCAACAACAAAAGCCATATAAGATTATTCTATTTAAAATTTCAGTAAATTGTTTTTGCATGTACCTCAAATGTATTTTATCACAGAGAACTGCATCCTTGATTGAGGGAGTTCATATGCTACTGTAGTGTAGAGTAATAGGAAGTCATTGTGAACTTACTCACAGTTTTATTCCATTCTTTCTATCAATTGGAAGTGAGTGAAAAGTAATGAAGCCAGGATGGTGGAAGTTTGCAAACAGAATCAGTGGTTATACTGTTCCAGGTGTTTAAAGTGCTACTCATGCCTGAAAGAACAACAAAAAAAAACCCTGCTATTTGAAGATGGATGTTGTTAGGCTTCACTGATCCTTTACTACTCCTTGCAAAGCTGCAGCTGACTGAAAATCAGGAATACAACATGTTTTGTGCTTATGATGATGCCAATAAGCTTTTCCTTATTTGGGGAGTGGGTTGGGGAGAAGGGTTACTTTTTTTTTTCTTTCTGTTGTTATGAATAAATTTCCTTCTGGATATATAAGGTTGTTAGATTTATTAATGTCTCCTGGTTCATACCACTACAAACAGATTTTTCTGAACAAAGTATACATTTAATAGCATTTAAGTTGCATATACTTTTTAAAGAAACTCAGAATTTTGATATCATTTATCTCCAAGATGACATGGAAAGCATCTTCTTCATTAAGAACTTCAGCTGACTGTGGTAAAGACAAACTAGTTTTTGGTACCTTGCCACTAGTACATTTCCATTTAAATAATAAATATATTGACAATTATAATAACTAAACTATTCAGTCAGAAATTTATGGAAACAAACTGTAAGAAAGACACAATGGACTATTTCTGCAGACATATTTCTATTGGCTAGCCAACAAGATTATGTAAACCCAGGTTAGGTAGTGGCGTGCAAAGGTCTAAAATAAAGCTGGTATATTACTTTAGGTGCTACTGAAAATGAGAGTGCAAGCCACAAAATAAAGAACCTACCTTTGTCTCCGTGCAGGAGGGAACAATTCAAATCCCGTTTTATGGAATCTGGATCAGCAGCCAGTGCCTGAGGAAAGAACATGGAGAGACAGTGGCCAGGGAATCAGCAGTTTGCCCTGGGGTCGATATCCTGCTTTCCCCAAGCTGTCCCTGCCAGTGTTGCGCTGGGCCTTAAGAGGAAGGAAAGAAATGGAAAAGGAGTTGCTTTGGGATACTGGACTAAGGAAAAAAAAGTAGTGATCTTTAGATTGAGGAAATGCCTCCTGTTTTTTGTGCCTTCAGTGTTTAAGGGAACAAAAATCTTTTCACTTTTTGTTTTATTAAGACTTCATCAAAGATATACCTCACTAACAAAATCAATTTTCCCAACTAAAAAAGATAATCCATTAGATAAAAAGTACTCAGTTTCTTCAGACAGGAAGAGATGAAACTGGTGTTAGCAGTGAGATCCATTTTTCCAGCGAAGCAGATTGTGTGGTAATATTGCTGTTGAATCAATATGCAATAAATAATGGAGATGCTCATAGATATAAAAATAGCTAAAAGGAATTGATATAAGACCAAAAGGAATTAAAACAAGACTTAAATCTGAGCCAGGAGACTCCACAAAATGAATTAAAGCAACATCTGGAAACTTCCCAAAAAGAATTGACGATGAACTATTGTTAGAAATGATATCTTTGTCAGAGTAGCTACTACAAAAACTCTGTCTAGTCTGATAAAGTGGAGGGGAGGCATGAACTGGCTGCCCTAGGTCAACAGATTTTGCAGGAGAAGAGGAGATCAGAAAAACTTTGTCTAACTTGACATTTGTAAACTCAGGGATTTAGGCAGTTAAACAATAGCCTTGAGAAGAAAATTAAAGGGGCTATAGACGTCAACATTCTGGATGAAGAATTGGGCCAGATGAGATGTTGACTGAGGCAGAATGTTTGCTGAAGTTTTCCATCTTGTTTTTACTCAAAAGTGCCTGAAGGGGAGAGGTTGCATAGGCTCAGCTCAGATAATACAAACATCCACCCCTGTATCATTGAGAAAAAAGCTCCCTGGAAAGCTTATTTTGCACAGTTCAACATCCTAGTCCAAATGAATGGTTGGGGAGATGAACAGATGAACAACATATGGTCAGAAGCGTGGAGCAGTTGTGAGAGGCACTGTTTGCTCTGAAGCTGTAGGCACATTCCTGTGTCAGCGGCTAACTGTCATGTGTACTCCCCCCCATAAATTCCTTCTAAACACAGTTCTTAAGCGCATTTGAATAATTTTGGCAAGTAGGAGAAATAACTAAAAAATTAAAAATACCTGCTATTGGAATTGTTAGCTTATAGTAAATTGCATCCAAGCAGCTCCGTGGTGGTCAAAAGTTATGGGCCTGATCCAAAGCCTGGTGAAACATCTCTTCTGCCTGCTGCAATGCCCACTTTTCTTCCTCTTTACCAATTATGAAACAGAGCAGGTACAGACCCTCACTCCGTATTGCTGAACGGTTAACATTTATGAATGGTTAACATTTAATGAATGGTTAACATTTCATCAAACTACAATTGTCTCTCTGCACAGTTGCTGTGCAAATGCTTAATGCTGAGAGCTAACGTAAAGGCTCTGCTCTTCGTTCGGCAGTACGTAGTAGTTTAAAGGGTCAATCCCAAAGGGAGTAAGAAATTTCTTCTATGAAAAATTGTGTTTCTTTAACCAGTGCTCAGAATGCTTCCAACATCTTTAGCTGACCCCAGGATGATGAATGAGGTCATCTTGCTTAAGTCTATGTTACTTTACATTATGTTACTGCAGTTCAATAAACACACTTAAAGAAAAATCTCATTTTCATAATAGAAAAAAATGAAATGCCTTTCTCATATGGCTTACACCATTTCAGGTCACCCTGTTCCCTCTGCCATTTATTGAACTGCATTAGCATCACCTTCAGAGAAAGCGGGTCACCCTTCCTTTCATATGAAGATACAAAGTGGTAAAGTGAAAAGAGTGGGTGAAGCAAAAATTGCAATTAGTTAAAGTGCTGCTCTTAGAGCATTCCAGTCAAAATTGAGAATTGAAAGGAAGAAATAAGGAAGAGGAGGAGAGAACAGTTCTAAGTTAAATTATAAGTTTTTACTTAAATTCCAGTGCCTAAGAAAAAGACAAAGAAACTAGGATATGACTAGTGTGAAACTGTCTTATCCAATATACCTTTTTTATCTAGAAATGGTCATAGGTAGGTAGTCTACATGATGGAAATACATGTTGAAATTTGTTCTTCCAGAAATATTTAATCTCTCTCCCTAAACAGAAACAATTAACGAAACTGTGATTGTTTTCATCAAGGAATTTGTCTGTAATAAGAAATGGCAGGATTATGCCCTGTATGCTGCTTTTTCTATTAAATAACAGTAGTGCTAAGGAAGATAACTAATGAGATCATTACATCCTTCCTTTATGAATATGCTTATTTTGAGCTGTGTTCCCCCTCAGAAATACCATTGTTTTTAAAGTCGTCGTTCTTTTTCCTGCTTTTAGATATATACATTTTTTTCCCCTAATTGTTCATTGCAGCACCTCTAGGCTTCTCGAATTTATAACATTCACCTATTTGTCTATTCATACCTGGAACAATGTGTGATTTTTTTTCATTCAAAGAAAGCGTGCATAACAATGATTGATTCATATAATGACAGCAGCATACAAATAAAGTAGGCTATAGATCTAGGCAAGACAGCACAGTTCAATCTACAAGAAGCAGATAAATAAGCATCTTTACATGCAATTGCATTATCATAGCAGATTGATATCACCAGGATGTCTCTAGTACTTTTTGTCTTTTTTTTTCTTCTCTCCTTGTGATTGCTTTTATGACAGGCAGCATTTCAGCAATTGTGGGGCATGGATATTCCTTAAGATTTGGCCAAATCGTTTACATCACAAAGTCCCCCCAAAAGCTGGACTTACAAACCCCACAAAATTAACCCCTTTTAGGAGCAAAGAAAATATATACATAGCATTTTAGGCCTTTTTTTGTTTTTCTTTTTTTTTAAAGGATGCACAGAGGGCTGCTTGACTTCCAAACTGACTGCCAAGAAGCACAGTCTGGGAGTTGATTGGTAATCACATTTCCACATAAGGCTGATAATCAAGTTTTTGCATATACTATTGAAAAGTATGAAAGAAAAAAACGGGCATTTAAAGAGGAAAAGAGCACACTATAGTCAGAAGAATAGAAAATACTTATTTTTACTTAAACTTTTGTGTCAGTTCATTTAAACATTTAGCTACAGCATTGTGGCATGCATACGTTATCAAGTAGGGTTCTATAGAGGCAGCCTGCTTTTCCATGCTGAATGAAATATGGAAATGAAAAGTGTCAAATATATTAAGACATGAACTATATTTAATAGTATGAAAAATGTAGAGCTGCACTTTGTACTAGCTCTGCTTTAGCTGAAAGAAGAAACATTTTGCCCCTAAACTGGATCACACCTCTTACAATCATGTGATGGGGTGGAATGGGGAAAAGGAGAAATGAGACATGCCTTACTATTTGCTATTAATTTGCATCATTGTAACATGTTTCCAACTTTTGAAGAGCTGGGCCACTGCATGCTGTCCTGGAGTACATAGCTTCTTGTTATCAAATTAAGAGCGCAGCTAGTAGGGCTCCAAAGTCAGGGTCTGGCAGAGGGAACGCATGCTCATTTCCTTGATAAATCCGTTTATTGTCCAGAATAAACTTGATGGCTAACCAGTATCTGTTTTCTCCCCCTGCATGGTAATGAAGAAAGTTGCCTACTAAGGTTGCATGGCAGTTTCTTGGTTTAGCAGAGATTAGTCAGAACCACACTTTAACTTAGATTGCTGCATCTTTCAGACCTTGTACCTTCAAATTCTGCAGTGCAGCTCCTATTCAAAATTCCATATAGTTTCCCTCACTGCATATCCGCACAGCCTTTTTCTCATACACGATGCACACAGGTGGGTAATATGTTTGTAGCTGATGCTGCAAAGAAACTGAAGAATATGTACTCTATTGCTGACATATAAAATGTCAACAATTTAGATTAAAAACTAGATTCTTTATTTACAAACATTACTAAGCAAGCTGCCCTGAAAAGAAACATTAACACTAATTTCATGTCCTCTGAATTTTCTCTACAAAGTACAAAGATATCTAATGAGAACATGATGATAACTTTATCTCACAGATAGATAAAGCAGAAATCATTAAGTAATTTTCCTCCTGCCAAATAAAAGGAGGATCATGACAGCCTCTTAGAGCTCACAAATCTCAAAAATTAAACTTGATGAATAAAGAAAATTTTAAAATTATTATTTTTAAATAGCAATATGCCAGAATTTGATAACAAGGGAAAAAGTGTAAGTAGTCAAAATGAAGAATTTATTATTTTGTTTCTACTAGAAGTAAGAAAAGCTTACAGTGAATTTTGTAAACATATTTTTTACAGGGTTTACTAGTTCTTGAATGTTAGTGTCTTTATTTTGAAATATTTCTTCCTGATTTTGTTAAAGGCAAATATACAGCAATCAGCAAGACTAGTCTTTACACAGCTTTAGATCTGTCAAGTGTTATGTGTGCTTGGGTGAGAGAGTAGCTAGCTCTGGAAGGTAATATATTAGGCATAGTTTTGTAGGAATCTCTTAAGTTGGGATCTATTTCTAGCTATGCTGTACAGTAATGGACTACTTAACTCTCTTGAAAATCAAGATGTCTACATTTCATCATAAGCTTGTAATTTTTGGTTTAGGACAACGGCAGTAAAACAAAATTAAGTCATATTAAAAACTGGTACAAGTATTTTTGCTGCAGAGATCAGAAAATACAGTTTATACTTATTTAGGGGATATTGCATGAGGTATGAAATTATCAGTGCAAAATTTTGTCAGATGAGACCTTTTTCTGTGCCTCTTTCAGTATCTCAGATAGTTGGGTTTTTTTTCCCCTAGAACAGAAAGATTCACACCCACCCACTCTACCTTCATTTAGTTTGTAGTAAGCTTGTGAAAGATGCATCTTTACACAGGATTACACTGATTGAATAACAGATTTTCCAAATATTGCTTGCAAAAGTTGTTATCCTAGACTGAACCTCAAGAGTGCAAGAGGCTGAGCAATATAAGTGGCTAGATGAGGAGTCTGTTTTCCTGTACTTTAACTAGAAAGATAGGTTTGGGTTGTTTAAAGCATACAGGTAAGTTTTTTCTTCAATCAAGGTCTCGGCTCGACAGTAATCTACAGATGGTATAACTTCAGCCGTTCACCTGTGGGCCTGAGAAGACAATATGATTCCAAGACAAACTTCTGAAAAGTGAAATGCTAGATATAACAAAACATATAAACATTTCCAAGGAACAGGGACCCCAAATTGCAAATGACACTGCTTTGTTATGTGCATGAAGATTTCTGAAGAAAAAAAGCTGGGATACCACTGTGGGATTTAAGAATTTGTTTGTACCCATATAAATATTAGTAATATATGTTGAATAAACCTCTGCATTTCGAATAAAATACGATATGCTTTTCTTATCTTTGTGGGAAATAATTGTTATTCAGACTGTGTCAGCAACTAAAAGCGACCACGCATCTAGCTGAATGATGTCTCCTAACCCTTGTTTCTATCAACAGATTATCAAGTAGCTTCTTTGACCGTCCTACTTTCTAGACAAAGCCTTATACTATGAAGGTTAATATAGCCTTCAACGTTTTCAGGAGCACAAAGAAATCCTGAAGAAGTCCAATGGAGAGTGCAATTGAACAAACAGAAACTGCCTTTCTCAGTCTCGGTCTTCAGGTTCAGAGTTGATGGATTCTGTTCCTGTTCCAGCTGACATCTTCCTGATGAAGGTGCTTTCTTTTGAAACAGTTGCTTGCCTCTCTTTTCTATGTCGTCAAGATAGCTTTCTGTTTCACGTTCATTGCTATCTGTGTCTAACTTGGCCAATGATATAGTGAGAATTTGTTCTCTGTATCACCCCAGCAGATTCTTGTGTTTGACTCCTTGTCTATTTCTTCTTTTAATTACTGCTACTCCTGAAACAGGCTGTTTATCCTCTATAAAACAGTTAACCTAATTTTTCTCACTGAATTGTTTACAAAACTGCTAGAGGAAAATTGGGACAGGGTTGTTTTTTTCTTTCTAAGAAGTCAATTAAAAACTGTTCAGGAAAATGGAAGATATCTGGGTCCCATTTGAGTTTGATAATGAGGTTTATATGGTAATAAATGTGTGTGAAATGGGGACACTAGGGTAATATGATAATAAATACCTGCAAGCTCTCATTAGAGGTATAAACATATGTATGCTACAGAAATCTGAAATAACTCCAGCACGTAACCACTGCTATTGTATGCTTAAATGCTGATGATATTGATTTATACCAGTACAATAACCTCAATTACCATTTTTCATTCCATTTAAGCCAATTGTGTTATTATATTTTTCCGTAGAAAAACTTCCAAAATGTATCTTTAGTATATAATCCTGTACCAAACTTGATCTTATTTTGACACTGCCAAATTTCACCGTGTTTTGTGACTCAAAGATAAGTTTCTAACTGATAAGTCTCTGATAGCTTTGAAAGTTATCGTAATCTCACTACACTTAAACCAAATTTTGCTTTATGGACACTTATGAATGGTCATTAAGGGCAGTTCCTTTCAAAAACTATCATAAGAGTGCATGTAGGAAGATGAGAAAAAAAATGGCATATGGAAAAAAAAATTCACAATAAAAGTACTTCTTACAATCGTAAATTTGGGATAAGTTTACAATGGATAAATGCATTTGGTGAGAACGTTTATCTTCAGGTTGTGGAATGCATGTATGACTGTCACAGTGTAGCACAGAGTGCATTTCAAGATGTAACTTGTTTAAGTGAGGCTACAGAAGATCTTGTAAGAGTGCTGAAATTAGCTTGTGCTGTCAGCAACCTTTTCTCATATACAGAATGTGTATACAATCGCTGGTTTTAGGGCACACAGTTTTAAAATGTATATTTCCAAAGAGGGTTCATCAATACTGACACTCCAGGCTGAACAAACTGAAGCATCTTGTTTTTTCTAAGTGATTTAATGACACCGATGTGCTCCTTTGTTTCCAAGGGTACTATGAATACTTAGAAATACTTCTTAATAAGGTTGTTCTTAAAACAAGATTCAGCAGTGTAGTTCTGTCATTGACATCTCATTTTTTTAAGCTTATTTTTAAAAATATTATTAAATTATATACAAAGGTGATGCTTATTTCTATTTTACTTATATGTGGTTTATCTTAAAATATTGGCTTTTGTTCCTTGTAAACTGATATTTTCTTAACTAAAATCAACTTGTTTTTCTAGGCAGATGCTCATAACATTTGCAGTTTTACTCGTTTGCTTTTTCATCAAGTACTTTAATTAATGAAGCCCACTTCCTTTCTAGAGATTTTAACTAAATTCTTGCCGAGTCTCTCACTGCTTTGTTTCAACATGTTCAAGTACAGTCTGAAGTGATTTAAACTTTCTCTGACCATTACTTCATCTTGAAGTGAAGGCAATAATTTTGCCACTGAGGACTGTTTAAAGGGTTTCCTACAACCATTACCAGGGAGATCTCTTCGTTCTTATTAATTTGCAAGAATTATTTTCATTCCTATTTCCATGACATATCTGAAAGGTGAATATTTTAAAAGAAATATGCTAAGCTGCCATAAGCAGCTTGTACTTTTTGTAATAGCTGTGTGATGGGGAAGTGATATGGCAGAAATGCTCATTTGCTTTGAAACAGATCAGGTAAGATATTACAACAGATATCTTAAGTGTTTTGGAGATGCAGATGTTCAACCTGAGGAGAGGGTGGACAGTGCTCAGATTCCTCAGATCAGGAGAGTCAGGAATTTTCTATATGGGGGGGAAGCATCCTTCTGCTATCTATATCCAGCCATGTGCACAAAGTTTCTTCTGAATCTTTCTGGAATACATGACTGTACCATATACAATAAATGGGCCCTGAATGAGAAATGCAAATACGGATTTGGAAACTCAGGAGTGTAAATAGTAAGAATTACCTGAGAATCCAAGAATTGCCTATTTACATTCAAAAGAATAATGTCTTTTACTACAGATACAAATCGAGATTAGTTTCAACATCTAAGATACCTAATAGAAGAGTAGGCAACAGATTTTTATCTACCACTGTTATATGTATTTAGCAATTTGAACAGCTATAGCAAGGATTTTTAACAAAAGGGGTGAAGAGAGAAGAAAGTGTGAAGTTATATTTCCCTTCCTCAATATAAATAAAATGAAAATCCTGATAGAATTCATAAACATTTCTCAAATAATGCTTCAGGAAGTGAAATTTAAGCTTCTTCGTATGGGCTGCCCACTAATCTGCATGAGAATAATGGATTGAAAATGGAAAAAGAGGAAAACCATTAAGAATTCAGCATATGTTCCAGTATATATTCAGCATTTTATCTTTAGACTCTGGCAATTTCTTCAAGGAAAGAAAAAATGTGTAATTTGAAACACCAGTTAAGAATAACAGAAGAGTTACAGGAGAAGTAAGTGAAATCAAAAAGATGAAGGAGAGCCTATTCTCCTCATACTGTGTAAGACTGTATGTCATTAAGGAGCCAATGCCTTCTACAAGATTTTGTGTTCAGGCACTTAAGACTTTGCTAAGCTAACCAGTTAGACAGTAATTTCTTATGTTGAGTGCTGCTGCAAAGTGAATTTGTTCGGATTTTGTCAGCCAACATGGTTTAGCTGTTCCTAAGAATGATACCAGTGAAAAAATCTAAATGAAAATAATTTAGTGACCTTTTATTTGATTATCTTTAAATAAACTATTTGGACTTGAAAACTGGCAAATTATTACAGTTATGTGCATTTTATGTCACACTGAAATCTCTCTGAACTTGTCCACAAGCTATAGGATTAAACAGAAAAGCATAGCCTGCAGAAATTTGACAGAGGGATCTTTCACAGTACTCTGAGTATATTTTTTTGTTGTTGTTTTTTCATGCTAAGCCTGCCTCAGTCTGGTGCTAGAAAGGCACAAAGCTCAGTGCTGAACACCACGGGGTATTCCCTGACTTCATAACAATAGTGGCATGAGATGGCCTGGAGCATGAGGGATGCACACACAGGCATAACTGGAAATGGTCATGGGTGAGAGAGAAAAGCTGGAGAAACAGTGAAAATGACAGGAACAAAGCAATTAGGCACAAGGGAAGAGCTGTACTGTGTCTACAGAAACTGGAAGGAAGAGCCTGTGAACATGGGGCCTGGAGAAAATGAAACAGGGACAGGCTGGAGAAAGGACCTGAGTCTGATGGTACTGCACATGGGATGAACATCTTGGCTGGGGGCCTTGGAATACATAAGTAGAAAGAATTGGCATAGTACAAAGAAGCAGAAGTCAGCAAAGGTGGTTAGAAAGAGACAGTTATTGATATTATTGATATCATAATTGGGAAGAACAGAGAAAAGTTGATTTTTATTAGAGACTACTTTCCTTACAAGACCAGAAGAAAACTTTCTGAATCCCACCTTTGTTTTTCAGTTAAAAGTGTTATGAAAACCAGTGGCAAAATATCCCCTTTCTTTCTACACAGGATGCTAGTGAAGATCAAAGGAGAAGACAACCAATTATTTCTGTCATCTCAAGGGACAGGCTGAAATGAGTTAACTCACATTTCATGTCTGAACACGGTCAGTAGCAGTAATTTGGAGAGAGTGTAAGATGCATGGAAAATTACAAATTTTGCTGCCATTGCAGAGAAATGGCATAACATCTTACTTTCTAGGAATCTATGGGTCAAGAAAAGCCTAAGCTAGAATTTGCTTCTGGGGTCACTGTTTTTACTAACTTCTGATAGATGCTGCTATGATAAAAGTGAAAGCTAACATAATGCAACAAAGTGATTTTGTCATTTCCTTTTTTTTTTGTTTTCCCATTTTCTGAGAACCCTATAGCCACATTTACTTGAATATTAAGACTACATAGTACAGCAGTTGCAATTTGAGTGAAAAATCAGGTTCCAACCATTGGGCATCTACATAAGTTTTTCTGACTACCAAAAGTCCCTACAACTGATTTCTGCATGTGTAAAATGGACATAATAATACTTTTCTTATTTTTGGGGAGCATTGTGAACATAAATTCAATAATTGAATAATACTTGTGAAGACTTCTAGCAATACTTTTCTGATTGGAACAGAAAAGATCCCACAGAAATGAATAAATTTGTCTTCTGTGTTTGAATTGACTCCATTAAATAAGGACTAGAGATAGACACTACAAAAAGCTAAAAGAAACAAAGCACAACACTGAATATTAGTAAATGACAGCTATTCATCCTGTGCATGAAATGAAAGAGGAATCTTAAAACATTATGTGATCAGGCAGCAAAAGATTGTACAACAATGAGTTGCAGGGCTAGTCATGATCACTTATGGTTCTGTTTAATTCTGGCATTTCCTAACTTCTAAACACATATCCCTGGACACACACCCCCACCCCCCAAAAAATGCTACAGTGTAGTTTATCTGTCTTCATGTGCTTTATTTGATACATAGGGTGGTCTTTCTGTGCCATAAGGTATATGCAAGCAAACCAGCAATTTTAAGAAAATCTCTCATGCTTCTGGGAAGCCTTAATAAAGTGTGCCTTTTAAGACACAAACTCTTTAATTCTGCAAGTATATATATCACTGAAAACTAAGACATGTCTGTCAATTCAAATACTAGAAAAATGCTGAAATTGAGGTGCAGCTTTTTACTGATTGCATCTGTAGCCACACTCAGTTCAGCAATAAGCAATCAGACAATTTGCTTTTTATCTGTTTCTGTTGTATGAAGTGTGAGAAAAGGTCAGGGGACAATTATTTAGGTTTATTTTAAAGAATTGCCTTCTTTCATCTCATCACTGTGGTTATAAATTGAATTTGTATTTCCTGTTTATACACAGTTTCCTTGGAAGGTTAGGGTAAGTATATTATATTAACTAGAGCTGTGCATGAGATTGATTTTTTGTTTTACTGTCCCAACCAATGAATAAATGCATGTAATAGATCAAAGGAAACAAAGCATTTGATATTATTGTTGGTTTTTAACATTTTAAATTAATTTGGAGAAACTATACAAATAAAATAGTTTCAAAATGAGAATTTTCTCCCATTATAATATGATAAAGTTTTAAGAAATTATTTCTTTTTATTTTGGTCTGGCAATGAAATTTATTTTCTGTGGAATCTTTTACAATTTTGAGGGAAGCAATGCTTCTGTTTTGATGGAAATCTGTGTTTCTTATAGCAATTATGTTTTTGTAATAGCTTTATATACGACTTAGGACAGTTTGCCATTACAATTGTACATCTAACATAGTTCAGTACAACTTTACTTAGATATGATCTAATCCAAAACTCATGAGATAAAATATTTCTGTCTTTTTCAACATGCAGTGTATCAGTACCAAATTTTACACAGTGTCTTTAAAATACAGTAAGTTCTCAGCTTCTTGGCTCAGCTTTCCTTTAAACGTATGTCATGATGAAGGTAAACTACTCTTTCAAAAGTGAAATATGAGCCATTTCTTGAAATCACATATGTCTCAAACAGCTGCCTTAATGCATATCAAATGTTTGCATAATTCTTTTACTCTTATGAGAGACCAATTATGCAAAATTGCAGGAAAAAGGAAGATTTATTTTTAGAATTGAGAGGATGAGTCACGTGCAAAATTTGTTCTGATCTTAACAGAGGAGCAACTCCAAACTTGTACTGATTGCAGTATATAAACCCCTCCTCTTAAACAGACTTAAACATCAAAGCTGAAACCATGAAAAATATAGGTTTTTTGATTCTTGATTTTACAGGTATGTTACATTTAGCATTTCTTTTGGTTTAAGAAGCAAGTTTCTGAACTGAATAGAAAAAAAATATCAGCTTGATATCTTCCTTGCTGGTTTATATTTCAGAAGGTAATAAAATCCTGTCTACTATTTAAGCAAATAATACATATTTTGTCAATGTTCTTATGGACTTATATTTTTATAATATTTGACAGGTGTCAAAGTGCAATATTGAAAATAAATTTATCACTGAACTTTTGTAGATAATCATTTGGTCTAGTATAGTGAGTTTTTTTATTTCTTAATGTCTTTAATAAAAATAGAGATAATCAGTTTTATAAGCAGAAATACACTTTTAAGCCTGCACAAGCAAAATATTTCATGATGCAGTTGGAACTAAAATACTTTGAATATCAGTATTTTCAGAATATAAGGCTGATTTTGAACTAAAAATCTGAATGTAACAATTGTTAAATTCCAAAGAATTCAAAATAATTTCAAAGAATATTTGAAATTTTTGAAGAAATTGAGTGAATTATGAAGGTATTAATGAAGATTAGTTTAGAGGTGAATTGTAGAAAAAAGATGCTTAACAGATTAGAGGGAAAAAGGCTAATTATAAATGCATTGTCCATATGAATATATTTTTGCTTCCTGAGTAATTTAAATGATCATAGAATGATCACTTTCAGACATTGCTTAGTTATATTATTTGAAAATTTCTGTGAAAACCAGAAATAGCCTCACTGAGTTTAAATGGCAAGGTTCTGGTAGCAAGGGAGGACTGCAGATTTGACCCCTGCAAGAGGAGACCAAGGGCTGCCTGATGAAGGACATGGCCTGTTCCAACCAGCTTCAAAACCATCCCATTGCAGGGCACAGCCACCAGGTGACGGCAACACTGGTGGCACCTCTGTGACAGCGTTTTTAAGAAATGGTAAAAACCTCAAGGCAGCAGCTGCAAGAGAGAAAAAAATGTGAGAGAAATGACTATGCAGACATCATGGTTGTTGAAAAGGAAGGGGAGGGTGCTCCAGGAGCCAGATCAGAGATTTCCCTGCAGCCTGTGAAGAATATCATAGAGATGCAGATTGTTCCCCTGTATCCTGTGGATGACCACATTGGAGTAGATATCCACACCCTATAGCCTGTGGAACCCCACAGTGGAACACATGAATGTGCCCTGAAGGAACCTGCAGTGCATAGAAGGCACACACCAGAGCGGGTTCCTGGCAAGAACTGTGGCTTGTAGGGGACCTATGCCAGGGCAGTCTGTTCCTGATGCTCTGTACTCTGTGGAAGGGACCCACATTGGAGCAGTTCTTCAAGACTTGCAACCCACAGGAATGTCCCACAATAGAGCAGCTCATGAACGACTGTATCTCATGGGAGAGATTATCTCTGGAGCAAGGGAAAAGTGTGAGGAGAAAAGAGCAGCAGAGCCAAAGTGTTATAAACTGACCACAGACCCTGACTCCCCATGTTCCCTGAGCTGCCTGATGAGGTAAATGGTAGAAAAGTCAGGAATGAAGCCATGATGTTGAACTTGAGAAAAAGGGAAGGGTTGGAGGAAGGTTTTTTCAATTTCATCTTTGTTTCTTGACATCATACTCTGTTTTTAACTAGCAATAAATTAAATCAATCTTCCCCAAATCAAGTCTGTTTTTCTTGTGATGATAACTGGTAAGCAATCTCTCTGTTTTAATCTCAACCAGAAAAGCTTTTTCGACCTGTCCACGAAGAGACAGAGGGTGATGAGAGAGCAGCTGTATGGCTGTCTGGCAGCTAGCCTAGGTCAACCCACCACAACAGTTTAAAACTATAAATCTTCTTTTAAGTCATATTTTACAGTAATATCAACTGATTTATTAAAAACAAGCAACAAAAATAAAAAAAACACCAAACACCCAAATCTAAAAAACAACCAACAAAAAAAGTCCATGCTGTAGAAAAGATGACTCTGTATGAACATTTGTAAGTCTTCTGTTTTGTTAAAAATGTAGGATTCCTTTTATTGTAAGTGTACAGATATAGTCAGCAGGAACATCAGTGAGGCTGGCACATCTTATAAAGTAGAATTCCCATATGCCTCAGTTCAGTGTACCTATGTGCTCTTTCCCCTACCTCGGATTCGGTTCTTCACTTGAGGTTTGTAAATGTTAAGGAGACGGGGAGGTGAGGGGGTTGGGGGGGCAGAAATCTGTTGCAGAAGTGAGTACAGCATTTGCTTATGAGGGGAAACAGTAACATAAAGGGCAGTAGCCAGAATCTGGAGTCCATGATCTTCATGTCATTAATATTGTATTATACACAAGAGATTGTTCTTTTGCATGAATAGGTTCCTCTGCAGAGCTCTGAAAATCCTTTGCTGAAAGGAAATCTTACTGCTGTTCTTATGAATGACTACCAGCAACCTCAGAGAATATAGAGTGTATGACCAACAGGAAAATCGCTTGAAGCCACAGAAGGGTACAATCATGTATAAAATTCTCTAGCAGGAAACTCATCATATTCTGGTATGACAAACTAAAAGGAACTTCTACAGAAACTACAGGAAGTAGATCAACAATAAACTGATCTAATCAAACTACTTGTTACAAAGGATCCCTGAAATAGTATCACCAGCTCTCCATACTTGTAATGAAACACTTCCATTTCTGGACATTTTGTTCAAGGCCAAGTAGCTTTAATGTGGATCACTGCATACAAACATGGTTGCTCCAGAAATTCCACTACTCAAGCCAAAGCATCTTCAGAGCAAGCTTTGTCCTGCACAACAGATATTAGCACAGCAGGAACCTGAAAAGTAAGCAAAGTAGCTTTGTGTTCCTTATTGTGACTTTGGATTAATTCTTTGGCTTTTAAAATTACATCCTTAGAGAAAGTTTCCAAATACTGTTGCTACATTAAACCCTGAGCTTAATGATAACAACTCCTGCCACTGAAACTTTTTCAACAGGAACACATGTAAAAACAAGCAGATTGTATCACGAAAGATCAGCAAAGTTAAGCTAATCTGTTTGGTGACCAGGCACTTTAATTATCTTTGAAAACATACATAATTACTAAAATGGCAAAGTCATTACTAAACATGTGAGTTTCAGGCTGTTACTGAAAAGTGATGACACTGTACTGAGCACTTAAAAGTTAACTTTGTAAGATATACTACTACACTGGACTATGGCATTAGAATGAAAATACTGATCCTAATGAATCAGACAATGACTAAATAGTCAGTCTCTCTAGATCAAAACCATTTTTTAACAGCATAATCTGAACTCCTTGGTCTTCAGCTTGCACTCATTACTCAAGGAAAAGGGAATGAATTTAATAAAGAAATTACCTGGGAAAGGATTCTACTAGTAATTTTTATAGTGTTGCTTAGAAATATTAATGAAAAGGTCAAAGAAATCATAGCATCTCTTCTATAAGCAGGTAAACAATCATGACATAGGAATTGAATAGATTTTCTCACACGTATTTCGTAGGATCATAGAATCATGTAACAGTTTGGGTTGGAAGGGATCAGCGACTAACAAACCTTACAGTAAAAACTTCTTCCTTATATAAACCTAACCTCTTTCAGTTTAAAGCCGTTACCCCTTGTCCTATCCCTACTTGTTCTTACAAAATGTCCCTCTCCAGCTTTCTTGTAGGCCCACTTTAGGTACTAGAAGGCTTCTCTAAAGTCTCCCCAGAGCTTTCTCTCTTCCAGGCTGAACAAGCCCAACTCACTCAGACTGTGTCCATAGGAGAGGTGCCCCACCCCTTTGATCATCTTCATGGCCCTCCTCTGGATTCGTTCAAGCAGGTCCACATCCCTCTTATGATGGGGGCCCTAGATCTGAACACAGTACTCCAGGTGGGGTCTCATGAGAATGAGGGCGAGAATTACCTCCCTTGACCTGCTGGTCATGCTCCTTTTGATGTAGCCCAGCATACGTTTGGTTTTCTGGGCTGCCAGCTCATGCTGAGCTTCTCGTTAACCAAAACCTCCAAATGCTTCTAAGGGAATCTCTCAATCCATTCTCCATTAATTCCTCTCCGTTACGTTTTGGAACATGCAAGTTGTCAATATAGTATAAAAACAAGGATCACAGCATTAGTACTGCTTTCTCTATGTTTCAAAGGAAGGTTACTTTTGTATAACTTCCATGCGTATTTCAGAGCCAAGGACTTTTCTGACTTCTCTTGTCCATTCTAGTGAGCTTAAAACAAAACTTTCAGTGTGATTGATGCAGGAACATGTTTTTCACCATTATTTTTTAGAATATGTATGTGACATTTTCAGTCCTGACAAGGAAAAAGCACAAACCTTTAACTATCCTTCAGAATAAGCATAATTTAAACCTGAAAATTTCATTATGATCATAGGAAGGAACTTGTAAGGGTTTCTAATATTTCTTGGACTTCTTCAGTGAGCTAACTGCACCCATCTCTTTGAGATATAATAGGTGCCGATTCAAAATCCAACATGTACACTGTGCCTCAGAGTGAATTCAGTCTTACCTAGAGACCAGAAAGCCTAATAAAAGTGATCTGCCTTTGAAAAATAGATGAAAATTTGAAATTTTTGCTTAATAAGAGGGCCATGTGGAAAGTCCTGGTCAGAGAAATTTTTAGGAAATGCTAGATTAACAACTTTCCTGCCTTACTTCTGCGTGAAAACTAAGTGAGAGATAGAAGCTTTTGACTTCTAGCCAAGATTAAAAACTGCCTAGGAAAGGGAAAAATATGACCTAAGCTGTCTTTCAAGGAAGTGAAAGAAAAGTGAAAGAGTATATTTGTTTACCACATAAGTTTTTAATCTATTTGTGATAGAGACAGTGTACCAAATTAAAATGAGTTTTAAACTAAGGAGTTAAGTTCTTCTTCCTCCAGAAACATTGCATTGATTGCTATATTTCTATGAATTTCTGATCTGTGTTGTAATTCGTTTATGGACACAATGAATCTGTAAGGGAGAACTGGCTTTTGTCTGGATGGTTTTCTGGCTATGGTTACTGCCTGTGGCACATAATACTTCCTTGTCTTTCCTTAAGACAGAAACTTTTCATGATTAAATTTGTTTCAGGATGTAGCTGGAAAAACACAACAGAAATTGTTAGATATTTAAAAATGAAAAATACTATGGAAATATTAATAAAACACTTAAGACAGTATTAGTGTTATGAAAATAAAGACTAATGCTAGTCACTTCATTGCTGTTCAAATCTATTCAAATTAAGGACTGTGTGCAGGTTGAAGGCAACAGATACTCACTGTCTTAGAGTGTAGGTCATTTTGAGCAAGAACCCTTTTTATCCACATTTTACCTACTCTATTAAAACAAGAAAATTTTAACAGTAGTTAACAGAGTGATAATACAAAAGTTGCTGCGTCTGTACCTTAACAATCATTACAAAAAAAAAAAATTTAAAAAGACTTTGCTGGAAAAATATTACTGACAATTCTCCCACAAAACCACCTTACAATACATCATAATTTCATTACATTCATATTATACATGTAGCTATCTGTCACACAAAAGTCATAGCTTTCCAGCCGACTCTCACTGGAATTTGTCAGATATTTTAAGTATGCCAGTAGATTTCTACTCTGCTTAATTTGTATCTTGGTTATGAGATTCATTGAAAAGACATTGACTAGTGACAAACTGGCTATCTACCCAGACTTCAGGCACAACTGTGCGTCAAGTTGCTAATGCTTCTAGGTGGCAATTACCAGTTTAAGCACCAACCTGAAGAACTGGGTGGTATTAGGCTTATTTATCAGCTAACGTAAACTATCAAGGCATCAAGGACCTATTTTGCTCTCCATTGCTTTAAATCTACTTAGCAAGATGTTGAAAGAATAACTGCATAATAAGCAGTAGGTGTTATTCAAAGAGGGAATCTTCATTGCCACAAAATTCTCCCAACTTTTGGAGGCAGGGCATGAAATTCCTATGACTGCAATCAAGCAGCTGTAAGTGGAGCAATACTTAGTTTCTATATGCAACTATCAGTGTCTTTTTCTTTTATTTTTAATTTTTCCACATACATGAAATGACAAATTATTTTTTTGCAGCTTCTTTCTTGAAGTTACAGGAGTTTAGTGGCTTATGGAGGTGGCATCTTTTTAATCTAGAATATATTGCTTCTATAATGGCTACGTTGTTCTTTTCAGTTACATAAATGTATATCCATTTATGGATATACATGACACTTCGCAAATAGCATGAACAGTAGAAAGTGGCAGAGAGCTGAGCCGTCACAGTAGGAGACATGAAGTCTTTCCATAGGAGATAACCAGAACATCTGACCTCCAGAGGGAGCCATGGGAAGAGGTGCTTCACACTACAGCTTGTCACTCAAGGCTTTGTCCAACCTGGCCTTGAGCACTGACAGGGATGGAGCATTTACCACTTCTTTGGGCAACCTTTTCCAGTGCCTCACTACCCTCACAGGAAAGAACTTCTTCCTTATATCTAACTTGAACTTCCCCTGTTTAACTTTAAACCCATCACCCTTTGTTCCTGATGAAGAGTCCCTCCCCAGGCATCCTTGTAGGCCCCCTTCAGATACTAGAAGGCTGCTATGAGGTCTCCACGCAGCCTTCTCTTCTCCAAGTTGAACAGTCCCAACTTGCTCAGCCTGTCTTCATGCAGGAGGTGCTCCAGGCCCCTGATCAAGCTTATGGCCCTCCTCTGGACTTGCTCCAACAGCTCCATGTCCTTCTTATGTTGAGGACACCAGAACTGCACACAGTGATCCAAGTGGGGTTTCATGAGAGCAGAGTAGAGGGGCAGGATCACCCCTTTTGACCTGCTGGCCATGCTGCTTTTGATGCAGCACAGGATATGGTTGGCTTTCTGGGCTGCGAGCTCACACTGTCGGCTCATGTTCAGTTTCTCATTGACCAACACCCCTGAGTCCTTCCCCTAAGGACTGCTCTGAATTACTTTTCCACCCAGTCTGTAGTTGTGCCTGGGATTGCCCCTACCCAGGTGTAGGACTTTGTACTTAGCATTGTTGAACTTCATGAGGTTGGCATTGGCCCACCTCTCAAGTATGTCAAGGTCCCTCTGGGTGGCATCCCTTCCCTCCAGTGTATCAACCGAACCACAGAGCCTGGTGTCGTCGGCAAACTTGCTGAGGATGCACTCGATCCCACTGTCCATGTCACCAACAAAGATGTCGAACAGGACTGTTCCCAACGCCGACACCTGAGGAGCACAACCCATTACCCATTTCCATTGGGACATTAAGCCGTTGACTGTTATCTCTTACTTTTCCATTTTCTTATTCTGTTGGAGTCATTGGACATTCTAGTTATCTCCAAATTTATGAATTCTTCTTATTTTATCACCTTCTAGATGTGCACAAGCCAGCACAAGCTTGGCAAACAAATCTTCCTGTATCTACTGTGGTTAAATTCTCTTCCAGTTACAGACGTTCTTTATTTCTTATGATGTTACACATCATTGTCCAAAGTCACTGTCTTTTCTGCTCTAAAAATGAGGTCAGATTCATCCATCTTTTTTTTTCCTGTGGTGTCTGGCCATCAAATATGTCTCTGCAAAATAAAAAATATATTGCATTTCGTCTGCTTCCATAAGCTCATGTTGAGGGATTTACTTAAACCATTATTTCTACTTTCACTTCTACATATGGGGTGGGTATCCCGTAGGAGGAAATGTCTGACATCGTGGTACTTGACTCTGACCATGATCCCTGTACAATAGCACAAACAAAAAAAAAACCAAACCAGCCCAGAGGGTACAGAATTATTCTGCTTTCATGTCTTCAAATGAAATTTTGTTTCACAGAAAATGAGTCTTGCACACATTTGCTTGTGGTTCATTTCTCATTTCCTTCTTGATTCAGTAAAGAAATAAGCATCATACAAAAAATGGAAGGGAAAAAAACCTAAACACTTCAAACACTCTGTATTTGGGGTGAGACAGTGGAAAATATGTATTAAAAAAAATGAAGAGCAGCTTAAGTATATTATAATTTGAATGTATGGTTTTATTTTATTTTACTTTATTTTACCCATGTTTTATCAAAGTCTGTTTTCATCATGACGAATGTGTGTTTAGCCATAAAATACGCCGTAAATCTTTAGTTTGAAATATTAAGCTGTTTTGGGGATTTATAGGCTTCTTCAGAAATGTCATCAGTAGTATTTATAAATTGAAAAAATGAAGAGAAAACATAATATAAACTGAGTCCCACTACAATTAAAAATGTTTGTTATTGCTGTAATATACAGCAAAATACTACCAGACATATGGCACTGTTATGTGAACCATATGCCTGTGTCTCTTACAGAGCATATGGTAAGAGTTTAAAATAAGCAACATTATAAAAATATGATGGGTTTTAAAAATATATTATTTTTAACAAATAAACATTCAAATATTCTTTTTTTTCTTTTTTTTTATAAAACAGGTATTTGTAGGAATATTTCTGACATAATTTCCAGCTATTAAAGCCATATAATATTAAGAGCTCCTCTTGCCTGTTTGGCTGCTTTTATCTCCACTAGGAATGGTTGAAATTATTTCATGTCATAACCAAAGTGTAAGGAAATAAGTTTTGCTGAAAAAAACCCCTGATGTTTCAGAAGATAGTTGGTAGTGTGCAGAATTACTGTTATATGCTACTAAACAGGATGAAAAACATTATTCTGTGTGTCAAGGATTTCTGTTTTGGTACATGATCTTTCTCATAGAAAAGTAAGACAGGCAATATTGCTTCAGCTTTAAATGCCTCTAGAAAAGATTTGTTCCTTTAGGAGCAGGAAGTTTCTAAAGAAGCTCAAAAAGGGACAAGTCCTGCTCTTTCTATTTTCTCTGCCCAGAGGTCACTGCTGTGATGAGAAGCCTCATTCTGCACAGGCTCATATGTTTCTAATCAGCATGGGGCCTTATGTTAGTATTATTGCTTCTTGTATTTACAGACACATGTAATGATAGCAAATCTCTTTTGTTGTGGTTACGTTAGTTCAGCTCAGATTTTATTAGCATTCAAATTCCATAACCATTCTTCACAAAACTGGTAGTTAATAGTGTACTAACCAGGTAAACATATAAAAATCTTACTGTATTGCTTAATAAGCTACCTGATATTTCTTATATTTAAAAAAAAAGAAAAGAATTTTCAGCTTCACTGCAACAATGCACCATTTGTTTCTACTATGCCTTTTTATTATATAGTCGTCAGGATTTTCATTTGGTTCAGTCTATCCTTCTTCTCTTTCTTTGCCTTTCTTTTAGCTTTTGTAGTATTGCTACAGTAAAAAAGGAAATATTGATAAATGAGGCTTGCCATTAAGGGGAAGCAATTTGTAGCAGAGTGAAAATTTATAACAGTGCTCTGAATTATTAGAAGGCAATGAATCTTTTAAAATATAAATGTGTGCAATTTTGTGAAAGAGTGTAAAACTATTTGGGTTTTTTGTTCCTTGCTTTATCTTCCTGAGTTTCAGTGTTTAATAGTAAGGTTGGACAACTAACAAACAGCCTCTTCTGTTTGTTGGTCAAATAAAAAAAAAATGGAAGAGAACGTTTTGGATTAACACGTATTTTGTTTCATTTTTATTCTTCTATTAAAAACACTTAAAACTTCTTTTGCTTTGTATAAATTAATAGATTTTTACATGCAATATTGCTTTCGAATTAAAATAGATTTTTTTCTTAAGAATTTTACTTTTTCAGAAATCACAACTCAGTGAATCAATAGGAATTCAAAACTGTTTCTCTACCATTACATTTGTATTTATTATGTATGGTTTTAAAAAATACCATTTCAAACATTGCATTTACCTATGTATAAGAAATCACACAGTATAATATTATCCTTTCATACCACTCCTGTATATTTTCAGTTTTCTTAATTGAGCCTTCTCTTTGATTCAGAGATTCTATCAGGTTTAGTTCAGGTTGAAACTCAGTCTGGTTCTTCTCTTTGATTCAGAGATTCTATCAGGTTTAGTTCAGGTTGAAACTCAGTCTGGTTCTTCTACTGCAGAACACTTTACCTGTCACTATTTTTACTGTATTTTTCTTATTTCAGGAATTCTCTATTCAGTCAAATCTGGTAGTTGCTCTTCTTACAGCAAGGCTTCTTGTTTTGTTCCACTGTGAAGTTGTTAAAATTGGAATCTTTTAAAGGTCTTTCATAGGCCTTGCAAAAAGTCCTGAAGATATATTTTTAGGAAAAGAGTGCAGAATTATGCATGGAGTGCTTAGATTTTATAAAAAAGGCATGTAGGCTGCTTTCTCCATTCCCCACTATACAAAAGAGTAAAGGCATAGGACTTTCTATGGAAAAGACAAGAATTAAAAGATGCTTTCCTAGCAAAATCTTACCAGACCTTCAAAACCAGCTCAAAAAGTTGGTTGCTTTTTTGGTTTTGTCTGTTTGGTTGGTTGTTGTGGATTTGAAGTTTCTTTTTTTGTAGCTTTTTGGGGTTGTTTGTTTTGTTTGGTTTGGTTTTGTTTCTGGTTTTGTTTTTTGTTTTTTTTTTTGTTTTTTTTTCCCCTGATCTATATAAATGGAAAGGTAAAGTTGTCAGAAATCCAAAAAGAAATATGGAGTAAACTTCTTAATCACTATTCCTGGGCATCTGGTATTAATACACATTTGTAGAAAATGGTTTGACATTTTGGCATTTTTCTATTGATGCTAATAGTATTAGGGGTAACAAAAGTGTCAGTTCAAAATTCCTTGTACAATTCAGAAATGAAAATACACTCGTTCCATATGCGTATGTTCAACTGCAATTTCTATTTACTGCTTGGTCCAGAGACAATTACAGCATTACAACTGCAGTTGCAACTGCAGACTCAGCATGGTCAGGATAAATATTGATGAATTAGTGTGAATTGAAAGGGGAAGGCAGTTTGGGTGTCATCCAGCAAGGATACATATCTAAGGATGACTTTGTGGAAAGGTCATCTGGGGAAAAGGATTTGTAATTTCCTTTTCAGTACAAGTTAGTGAAAGGGAACATTACCTCCACCTTGAATGTACAGGTTTTCTTTCATTGCAGTTTTCCAGAAAAACAACTTAGGTTAAAATTTTAAGTGAAATGCATTATCTTATGCTGTGTTATGGCATATTTTATCTGATCAATCATACCAGACTATGGTTCACATCAGGACATGTGTGTTATCATTTTAGTCACCTCACATTAGAAACTGACATATCACTTTGGAAATTTGAATCAAAAGGGGGGACATTTTTAGAGATTGCAGTTATGGGAAGTGAGCTGTTAAATCAGTCTACTTTCTCTAGATAGGGTCTGATATAAGCACAATGCACTTAACCCTAAAAAGCTGCAGAATTACTTGCCCGTCTGGGGACAACCTTTATTCAAAGAAGACTGGATATCTTTTTTTCCTCCTTTTTTTTTTTTTTTTTTTTT
>JANHGB010022242.1:14553-24930 GCA_026283785.1 Coracopsis vasa
CATGCGTTACTTCTGTCCCATTTCAGAAAGAGTTCACCTTCAGCCTAGTGACTTGCAGCATCTAGCCTGGGTTTGTCCAGTCACTTATTTAGATCTTAAAATGACAGGAGCCCAAACACATTTATTGACTCAAGGGCTGCAAGACTTTGGCATCCAGGGAGAAGCTGCTGCTAAATGACTGCTATCGTTCTATCTGTATGGTAGTGCTTTGGTTTCCATCTTACTTTGATCAGCTCCAAAACCCAGTCCATTGCTTTCAACCATACGCCAGACACTCTGCCCATTTGTGCCAGTTTACAGGCATAACACTGGTGGCTTCATGGCAAAAAGTTATTCTGAGAGTTTCTGAAACAAAGCCTTAATGATATATAGCTGCCAAAGTTAGCTGTTTCACAGCTGCAATAGCACACTGTGCTGCATGGCAGCCAAGCTGTCTTTGTTACTGTATTAAGTGAGGTGCAAGCGCCTGGAATGCTACAGGCAGCGAGAGCCGTCGTGGGTGGCAGCTGCCTTCAGAGTCCTTGAAAGGATATGCTGCGATAACTTGATAAGGTGTTTGCATGTGTTGGAGGCCATGACATCCATGCAAGGCTGGATGATTAAAGCACAATTTTCTTTGGATGGGAGGTGCTCCAAACTACATAGAAATTGGGTGGAAAATATGAAGCACGCTGTGTTTTTTTTCCACAGGGCTCTAATTACTTCACAAGAAGTCATTTTCCTGCCCATGTCTGATTCAGTTACTGTGTTTATGCACTCTTTCAGACTGCCCTTCAGCTTTCCCAGTCAGGATACACCATGACAATTGTGATATGGGGATGTGGGGTGGCATTCCCAGTCTGGAGGCTAGTCCTTGTAAAGCTGGTGTAAATCAGCAAGAATTCTACTGAAGTTATTTTCATGTAAATATAGGGTAGGTGAGATAAGTCCTGGACATGCTGTTCTACAATCTATGTGGACCAATACACTCCAGGTACAGCAATTTGACCACTGCAAATGGCATTCTACTCTCTCTCCCCCCTCAAAACTTGTCCATGTATTTCTTGAACAGAGTTTGCACTTCTGTCAACCATAGGTGAATGCTTTTACATAAAGGAAAGACACAAAACAAAGTGTTCTTATATTCAGATGCTCTCCCCGCTCTGCTTATCATAAGCAGAAGACCCCATCAGCCCATCCAGTCACTCAGGTCCCACCATTCAGCCATTCTTGTTAGGTTGCTGTGGTCCTAGTTCATCGTTATCAAGCAGGGCAGCTCTCTTTTAAATAAGTGCATAGGATATTCTGTCTAAGCGTTTAGGTTAGCGTGCATGACAGTGATTCTCCCACCAGTCACATCAGTCTATGGAGCTATGTTAGCAAAAAGGGGTGAGGTGCAGGACCCATATATAGTGTGAATACTGGCATTCCCTGGAGAGGGGTAAACGGAATGCCCAGCTTCTTTAAATTGCCTGTAGTCAGTTAGAGGTTCTGTGGCTGCATTTTTCAAATAACTGAGAAAGCTGATTTTAACATGGGTCTGTTTTTCAGAAATGGGGATTACACCACATGACTGACCGGCATGCCAAAATGAGATGTGTATCCCATAGTGATAGAGTATTTTAAGACTGCATCCTGCCTTTGATGAACAAACTTAATACACATGATGAACAGGGTTTGATCCCATTTCCTCTTGATGAAACTTCATACCTCATGAATACAAGTTCTCAGGGTTTTCCCTTTTATGATTCACTTGTCTAAATTCCACTCAAGTTGTTGGGTTATGAAAGCTTAGCTAGAAGAAAATGAACTCTTCGTGAACACCTTGTTATGAAGGATTAAACGATTTGATTTTATAATTAAACCAGGGATACAAGCCAAGTATGTCTGGTTCTGAGATAAACACAGACACTGAACAAGTTACTGATATCAGTAAACCATTTCTGTAGTAGGAACCTGAGGAACCTGAGATGAGTGATGTGGACTGCAGTACATGTAGCTTGTAGTAAAAGCTGTAGTGCTTAAAATTCACAAAGCAAAAGCATATACTATCTATCTTGTATGTGACTGCTTTGAGTTTCCAATAATATAAATAGCACTAACAGAAAAGACAAAATCCCTTTCTCTCTTCCAAGAAGTGTCTAAGCAAGAGAGAAAACTGTAACCTCCAGCCACTGGTAAATTCGTCTTGTCTAGGAAATCTGTGTCTAGCAGCACTTACAAAATATTTCTCTCTTTAGGACAGGTGAATCAGAGCCAGACCAATCTCATCAAAGCTAAATGTGCTTCAGAACATCTTTCAAAATACCAGCAGAGATCCTCTGTCTTCAGCCAAACAAGTTCCTGCAAGATAAGGCAGGGTGTGAAGTAAACTCACAGCAGTGCACACGTGCATGTGATCAGCCTACCATGAGCGCAGAACACCTTTCTTAACTCAGAGCAGGAAAGGCTGCTTCACATTTACTGCAGGCTCTTACAGTGCATGAAGCAAGTGATATGCTATAAATTCACATCTTTCCTTATCTTTCAATACCTTTTTTTTATGTCCATAACTTGAATACCTTTCCTTACAGATCCATAATCTCATTACTGAATAAAATGGGGTGTTGGGTCCCTGACCTCCAGTTTATTTCAGGATGCTGCAGATGTAGCTGGAGATCTTGGGCACAGGTTGCAAAAGTGAATAGATATTGAACTGATGTTGGATATATATCAGAAGTCTAGGAACCTGGGGCTAAATTTCCAAAATTCATCTACAGGAGGCTGGAATTAAACATTTCTTTGGACCAATGATTCCATGCTGCATAATGAAATGGATTGCAGTTACCCAATTGCCCTTAATGAAACTGTTTTCATGCTTCCTGAAGCTACTTTTGCTCTTTATGTGGGTAACCTGGTACATGAAAGAGGTTTGTTCCACTAGTATCTTCATATCATAAGCACAATAGAAGTGTTGAAGATTCAGATTAGCTGAGAGTAAGTTAACTTTTAGCAGGTGGTTTCTAAATAGACTTGCAGTTGCAGCAGTGCTGGTCTATTGGTGCGCAACTTGCATCTCCTGTACAAAATACCTCAAGAATTGCAATATCAGGATGTATTAAATTCCTTCTGTCTTAATGGCTTCCCAAACTACATTAGCATTGTGTTTCTAGCTGATTACCACATATTTTCAAGTTATTTCTTCTTCTAAATGAATAAAACCCCTGACCTTGTAGGCTCCACCGCATCGTCCTGCCTGTTGGATGCAGAGTCAGAGAGTGAGTCAGACCTGCATCAAAACTCATGTGGTTGTTTATGTTTTCTTTCTTTTTTTCAGTAGGCACAAGTATGATGGCACACACAGATGCTGAGTTTCACACCAGAACCCAGGTGACAGGTGACAGGCTGGCAGACTACAGCATTAAACTCTAAATTACAGAAACACTAAGACATGAAGTGGTATTTTTGCTCACTGCAGCTTTTGCAGCATTACTATTTTGTTGTTACAATTATTAATGCACAGAGGCAGTTAGTTTTCTCCTTAGTAACAGGAAGAGGTGGCCAGAGGAACAGCAGTTCAATGAGAGTTCAAGTGGTTACTCGCCTAACATGCACAACAGATCAGAGATGTGGCACTTAGAAAAAATAGTTAGACCAAGAAATCAATGAGGAGGTGACAAATCTCGAGTGCATATTAGATTTATGTGTTAAGCAAGTCATCTGGATCCATTGAAATCAATTCAAATCATTTCATCAACAGATGAGGATGGCAAGTAATCATTCATAGTATGGCTGATACTCAGAGAGCAGCCTGTCACACGGAAAACTTCACTCTGCATTTGTGTGAAGAGGCATGGGCAGAAAAATCACCCTCCTGGGAACTCACTGTTTTAATAGCCTGTGAAAAGACTGCTGGAGCCCCTTTTGAGACCCTCCGCTTGTCTCCTCCAATGCCTTTCGCTTGGCCTTGTTCCCTGGCTAAGCCAGGTGGCTGTGGGAAAGATGGTTTTGTGCCTCTCCATTCTACATTTAGACATGGGCAGGGAGCAGAAGTGATACTATAAAAAGTTCCAACTCCAGTAAGAAGTTCAAATCTGCAGCTCATCCTGCAGAACCCTCCAGAGTGCTGCCCTTCCTCCTAAGCCCCTTTATCCCCTCACACAGAGCCAGGAAACACTCACAGAGTCTGAAACAGAGGTTGCCTCAGCCCCAGAGAGTTTGATTTGCAAGCCCTTCATGTGCAGTGTATAAGGTACTAACTGAGAGGTTTCCCTCCAGATTTGTCAGATCATATGAAAGAGCAGGTGGGGTCCGTGTTGCAAGGAGACAGTGGAGGTGGGCAGCTGGAGGATCAGCAAGGTGAACCTGTGGAAGTCACTGTCACAGCACTCAAGTGGTACAGCTCTTGCATGTGCAGAAGAAGCAAGGAAAAATACCTCATAGACTGAGAAAGGATTTCAAAGGAGATTATCTCTGTTTTCCACTCCTTGCAGCTGCTTCTTCCAAGGAGGAGAAGGCTTTTGGGTATGGCTGGCATGCCAAGACTCTCTGCTGCTCAGAAAGTTCCTGCTAACTTTGTTTCCCCCTCATTCAAGAGGAAAAGCCAGGGAGTCATAAAGGACAAAAAATTTTGTGGACATCTTTGATACTGGCTGTAAGCACTCTGTGTTTGCTTCCCATTTGATGGAAATCATGCAGCCCATGTGTGTGTATATATATATTCAGTATGTTTCATTATTAGCTGCCTTCTGGCTCACCTTGAGGAAAAGTTACTTTGTCAACATATCAGTAGAATCACAGAGTAGAATCACAGAATAGAATCATAGAATCACAGAATCATTTAGGTTGGAAAAACCTGTAAGATCATTGAATCCAACCATAAACCTAACACTGCCGAATCCATCGCTAAACTGTGTGGCTAAGTGCCACATCTACATGTCTTTTAAACTCCTCCAGGAATGGTGATTTAACCACTTCCCCCGGGCAGCCTGGTCCAATGCTTGACAGGCCTTTCAGAGAAGAAATTTTTCCTAATATCCAACCTAAACCTCTCCTGGCACAGCTTGAGGTCATTACCTCTTGTCCTATTGCTTTTTACTTGGGAGAAGAGACCAACCCCCACCTCCTCCCCACAGGGCCCACAGCCTATTGCTTTGAGTTGTGCTGGAGATAAGCCAGGGGTTCCTGAGGTAACAGGAGCCAACAGCAAAACACAGGTGAAATATCTGAAAGGAATTGAGTCTTCTTCTAAGAAGGTAATATGGCTGACAGCCATCTGAAGTGCCTCTACACCAATTCATGCCACATGGGCAACAAACAGGAGGAGCTGAAAGCCACTGTGCTGCTAGAAAGCTGTGTCCTAGTTGCCACTATTGAAATCTGGTGGGATGAATGTCATGACTGGAGCATGGATATTGATGGCTACACGCTGTTCAGAAGGGGCCTGTGAGGAAGCAGAGGTGGATGGGTTGCCCTCTACATCAGGCAACGAACAGAGTGTGAAGAGCTGTCTCTGAAGAATAGCCATGACGAAGTTGAAAACTTAGAGGTAAGAACTAGAGATTGAGGTAACTAAGGGCACTTGTGGTTGCTGTCTACTACAGGCTGCCCAATCAGGCCTATTGATGGAGCCTTCTTTGATCAGCTACAGGAGGTATCCCAGCTCGCTGCTGGGAGATTTCAACCACTCTGATATCTGCTGGAAAAGTAACATGATGACCTAAAAGCTCCCTTCCAACCCAAACTATTCTGTGACTCTACGATTCTAAGTATTGACTCTTTGTAGCAAAGATGGTGTCTGTTATGTGCCTGTTGGAATTGGTGGTTGATCAAATCCCTGGTGATACACGAAGACCAGGCTCCTGAATTTGCTGCCAATAACTTTTTGAGTTGTGTTGTGAAGCCATATTAGTTGTATGCACATAATATTTCATTTAGCTATTAGACTAACTTGATTTGCAGAATTTACACAATGCGTTATTGTCGCTTACTAATTCAAATGGTCTCACTCTGAAGCCCAGGTTAAATACCTGCCATCCTCTTGACCTGAAGAAGAGGGCACTGAGAATTTTCAGAAGTATCAAGAGTTAAGACTTGACCCAGAGGTTATGAAGTGGTTACTTTGAAAACTTACTTTGGTTAATTCAGTATGTAGGGCATCATCGCTGTATAGTGTGTCCATGTACCTCACCTTCTGCAGCATGGCCACAGCTAGGATTCATCTTTTCCATCTCATGGGTGAATGTTAAAGAACGTGGTCAAGGATGAAGAACTGCTGACATGAGCAAGGCTGGAGAGACTTTACTGTTCAGTTGCAGAGTGACTTTTAATCTGACCTCATAAGTGCCTGGGTGGTCTTGCCTATTAGCATGTCTAAGGAAAAAATGTTCCTCTTGAAGTCACAATGAACTTGCATTCTTATTTTTCCTAAAACATATTAGATATATGGCATCAAGAACCACAAGCCAGTTACTTTCCAATGTCACTGTAGCATAATTTACAACATTGTAGCCAGACGGATTTTGCTATAATCATTAATTCTGTAAAACTGTTTTCTGCCTTTCTTCATAGATTCACATACTTACATTTCAGAGACTCAAACTGGATTCCAAATTGCAATTTTGTTGTTTAAACAACAGAGAAGATCAAAACAAGTTTTGATATTCACCATTAGATATGGTAAGCCCTCCTTTACATTTTTTTTAAAGCAGCTGTTATCCCCAGGACAAACCCATTAATTACTAGGGAGAATATCCAAGCAATGGTGAGTCTAGACAGATTTGTGAGACACAGATTTAGAAATTCAGCAAAAACATTTCAGGCTGCTTGTACTAACAACTGGTGTAAGAGTGGTCATTTTTAGGCTGATATAAATGCATGCACACATATGGCTTTGAACAGTTAGTCAATTAGGGATTAATACTAAAATATGTTTAACTCTCCAACTGTATTTGGTCATTTCTAGCTATCTTTTTCTTTCTTGAAAATTTCACATACGAGAAATGGCAAAGCTGGCAACAGTATTTGATGTCTTTATGTGTCTTCAGAAACGTGCATATTCAAGTGTAGTTCTCTATGCAAGCCATGGCATAAGTGGTGATAACAGGCATTTCAGAGAGCCACGATTGTACCAGATGTGTGCTCCCCTTCTGTGGGTGAGCACAGGGGTTGTGGAACAAGGTGTCAGGGGTGTTTATGTGAACACCTGCACTGGCTTCATTTTCCACTGTTTTGACTTTTGAAAGTCCCAGATGTCCCTGGTAATTTGGAGAGGTGGCAATCCTGTTCCATATGGCCTTGTCCCAAAAAAACTTTAAAAATAATTTAGAAATACTGTCTTTACAAGAAACAATTCTCAACGTCTGGACAAGCGCTTTTATGGGGAATATTTTGGACATTACATAAAAGGGACAAGCACCACAGCAATTTCTATGGCAGCAGGCAAAGAGGGAATTTCAGCTTCCTAAACCTTAGGAAAAAAACACTTCTCATAAAGAAATATAAAAAGGGAGGATCAAATAGTTTGCTGTAGCTTTAATTGACTTAAATGTGAAGGATTTATTAAACTATTTAATTAATTTTGCCCCAAAGGAATTTTATTCCATTGTCACATTCATTTTGTTCCATGGCTAATGTAATCTTGTTAATGAGCCTGTGATTTAGTTTCTGATAATGATCTCAAAGTGATGTCTGTAAAAAGGTAGACAGGTATGGATGCAGCTGAGAAAAGCTCTACTAAGATGACTCTCAAATATTCACCATAACATACCATTATTCTTCCAGGCCTACATACGATGAACTGTAAAAGATAAATGATTTCCCAAAAGCATGAAATCACTGTTCTATTTTGATTTGTCAATCATATTACTATTTTCTGGAGGGATATTACAGCTGTAATTGTGGAGTTGCAATCAAGAAATAACACTTTCTTTTGCCTTAAATAGGTCTTAACTGGTGCTTACTTGTGGTGTTAATGTGTTGGGTATTAACTATTCTATTCAAATAGTTCACAATGCTAAGTAGCAAATGTGACAGAATTCAAGGTCTTTTGGAAGAAGGCAGATACTTACCTTGCAATAACAGCTTCAACAGTGCAGATTAAGTGTTGTCTTTGATTTTTACAGGAAGCTGAGATAGAAAAAAGTGAAGGAAAGAGACCATAGTTACCCAAAAAGATAACACAGAGTTGGGAGAATGGTAAAAGGACACTTTGTACTTGCATTCAGCTTTTGGGAAAAGAAGCAACAAAAGCACCACCAACAAAGGCAAAAAGGTAAGAAAACAGAAAATGTCCACAGTCCTGGTACTGAATAGTGTCTACAGGAATGAAATAAGTGAAGCTCCTCTTTCATATTGTTATGAGTGCTTCAATGTAATAGAATAAACTAATATTGAAAACCAGAAAAAAAATCTAAGTCCCTATCTGTTATTACTATACAAGTAAGAAGCCCTACAGCAAATCTGGTCAGAGTCTTGCTAACAGAAGGGAGAAGGATCATAGGAAAACTTCTTGTTGTTCAGAGACAGGAATCTCTGTTTATTGATCTGGCTGAAGACAATCTACCTAAAGATGGCATCTGGTAGCTAAATATGAAGTGAGATCATCTCATTTCAGGTATGCAGAAACCATGGCAAAATATCCACACGGACTTCTGTTAAGAGACAGCTTCCCTAGAGAAAGAAGTGTACTTATTTCCCATGAAGAGTGAGGACAATTTATCAGCTGGATACATGTAAGAAAGCTAATTTCCCCTCTGCCTCAGGCTTTTTCATAGGAAGGAAAGGAGAAATATTGTCTTCACAGGTAACAGGTCTAGTTGTCTTGCTACTTAGTGTACATATGTTACTGTGCTAAAAGCTCATCAAAAAATATGTAGTCAGAAACTGCCAGTTCAAAGGGGCCTGGAGGGAAAGCTGGAGGATGCTCAGTCTTCATAAAGCCCAAAGAAGCTTAGCTCTCCCAGCTTGAATGTCAAACAACTGATTTTTTAACTCCCACCCTAGAAAGTAGGTGGTAATGAAGATGCCTGATTAGTTTGTTACTAATAGCAAAGACTGCAAGTGGACAAATCATTTTTGCTGTGACTTGCTTCTGCAGGGATGCCCAAACTAGCACTGAGAGAGCTGGTTCACACTGCAAAGCACAGGATCCTGCAGTGGCCCGCTGCTTTCACTGCCTTTTGACACCTCTCTGCACTCTACACTGCGACATGCAGACGCTCTGAGTCTGCACTGGGAGTCCCAGCCAGCAGCAGTCTCCCACAGAGCCATGCCTGAGCATGTTTTGAGATGTTAAAGTGCAGTATCTAAACTACTCCTACTGCTATATGCAGAACACACGTAAGCCTGCTTCCTCAATTCCTTCTGCCAAATAATCTGTAGTATTTTAGTATAAGCTGTAGTTTAACTTTATTCAGGAGCATCTCCAGCATGATATACTGGAGACAGGCAGGTTTCCTGAGGTGCTTCTGTCTGTTTGACTGCACTGGCGTCAAAAGCAACCACAAGAGCTCACGGGGGCCCTGCCTGTCTTCAGTACACTCATCTCTTCACACATACATGAGGCAACTAACACTGGTACCAAGCCTCTCAGGAGGCCCTTTGATGTCACAGGTTTCTGCAAGGTTGCTCTCCATTCCCACAGCACGTTGCTCTTATGGCTATGTTCTTCACACTTGCTAAGGTGGTGTCAGTCCTGCTCTTAAAGTGGCTTCTACTAAAACAACATTTTGTAGCACTGTATTGACATTGCTTTGAAAGTCTTCTCAGACCTGTCTTTTAAGCAGAAAATGCCCTGATGTGGTGATCTGAAAGTGCCTTTAATTTCCCTCAAATTCCTCCTTGTGAACTATGAGATACCTCCAACAAACTGCCATATAAGGATGGCAGAGCAGAAAGTCAATGAGATAACTTCATAAGGCTGAGTAAAAAAAGGAAAATGCTGTCAAGGGAGAGGTGCTAGGGTTCAGACACTTTTTTATTTCCTTAAACTGTGACAAAAAATAATGTTCTCCGACATCCTTCTTATGAAAGAAAATATTTGTTTCTAAAAGCAGCATTGAAATGGCTACCTCTGACTTTACTGTTTGCACCTATTACACAACATATTGCAGAAAAATGGAAGTTGTTATGCTGGCATTGGCATGAAATGTCCTGGCTTCTTCAAACCAAAGAAGTTATGTGGTCCCCTAGGACTGTCCAGTGTTGCTTCAATAACATTCATAGATGGAAAACCACTCAGAAAGTTTTCAGCCATGGCTTTTTTGGGTTTATTACACTTTCACAAACATACACAAAAGAATCTAAACCCACAAGTTGTTGCTTAGAGGCATTTCATACTACCAAATCATCCTATCACTCTTCTTCCTCAAGACTACAATATTTTTCCCTTATTAACTTCTGAACCTGGGAGCAGTTTGG
>JANHGB010022243.1:0-17524 GCA_026283785.1 Coracopsis vasa
CTTTTCTTTTCTTTTCTCTTTTCTTTTTCTTTTTTTTTCTTTTCTTTTGTTTTCCTTCCTTTTTTTCTTTTCTTTTTTCTTTTCTTTTTTCTCTTTTCTTTTCTTTTCTTTTCTTTTCTTTTCTTTTCTTTTCTTTTCTTTTCTTTTTTTTGGTGTATGGGAAAGCAGGAGGGTAGAAAGCAGGGCATATTATTTGAATAGTTATTGGATAATCTGAAATTATGTCTTTTCGTATGTTCTCCATGATCCGTTCTACTTTCTATAAAATTATTTAAGTGTTAATAGTGGCTTCCTGAAAGTGTGGCAGCTGAGTATAAGATCTGCTCTGGAATATTTTTATTTATTTGTAGAAGTGGAAAAGCATCAAGAGAAAACACCGAAATAGTTTATAGCTCATTTAGGGATTATAGCTTGGTGAGTCCATAGAAATTAAGAAATGGTAGGTTCAAATTTCCTCAGAGAGAGTAAAAAATTCAATGATACTTCTTCAGTCCTGATAGGATGCCCAACTTGTCTGTTACTCAACTGCAAACACTACTGTCTGCAGCAGTTTCATGAAACCAGCGCTTCATTTTCTTCACTTTTCATGTCTGCTCCAAATGGAACATTTCATTCTGGCTGAGAGAAAAACAATCTAGGCTCCCTTTTTGGGAAAAAAAACTCCAAAACATTTCAGTGTTTATTTAATGCATTATTTCTAACTGGGGTTCATCAGGCAATGAAGCAGGGAGGGGCAGCATTGACTGATATGTCCCATTCTAATTCTCTTAAAGGGAATATTTTTTCCCCTTGCAGGATCAGAAAAAAAAAAAATCCATCTATCTATCTATCTATCTATCTATCTATCACAGGAGCAAGGATAAAAATCCACACAGTAAAAATTGCTGTTTGAATAAAAAGAATTCTATCTACTTCCTCACAGTACTACTGCCTAAATCCTTTTACACAATATACCTGAAATCCTTACAGAGCTTTGCAAGGCTCTTTCACTAGCTTGTAAACACACAGGAAAGAAGAAAAGCATCAGTAACAGACTACGGCAGTAGCAATGAACTGTGGAGTCAAACTGCTGATAACAACAGGAGTTTAATATTAGCCATTAACCTCTACAACATCCCTGCATTCAACCTGGAACCAGCTCTCAGAAAATGTTACCTGCCCTGTTGATATGCAACCCAGGAGAAATATTCACTTCTGAAGTTCTTGCAATTACAGATTCAAATCTTGTTTAAGACTGCTGAGAACAAAAGATCTGAAGTAATTGTGAAGCTTAAAATGTATGGATGCTCAAAATTTTGCAAGCATTTTTCTTTTCTTGGGGGGAGAAAGATTGCAATTTATGTGCAGATATATGATTTCTCCTGCAGAGACTGCAGGTCATTTTCAATAGTAAAAGATGGATTTCTGAACTGCAGGAGGCAGGGAAGTACATGGCTAGCTGAAGCTTTGAGCAAATTCTCATAGTTAACTGTGTAACTAAAATTAAACCGGTTACGTGCAAGTACAAACTCTCCATGTGCAAGTACAAACTCTCCACTCTTGAAGGAAAACACATTTTTTGAGGTGGTAGGGGAAAGAAAGGGAGAGAGATCAAACTTATCCTTCAGTTTACATCTTAAGCAGCGCTGGGTCAAATTTTGAAAAGATTGTGTCTAGCTCCTATAATAGCTTGTTTCCACAAGCAGAGGTGGCCAGGTTTGTCATGTATTTTAATAGTGAAATGTAAACAAAACACCAACAAAAAAACCCCACAAAACCTGTCCCCTGGAAGTGCTGCAGTGATTTTGTGATGTAATTAATTTTTAATTAATTGGCACTACTCCTAGCCTGTCATCTTGCGAAGTTCTTTTTAAAATGAATCACAATACAAAAGGAAAACTAATGACGGCCCTTCAACATGACTTAGCTTGTCTAGATCCTACTTCTTCTCCATTTAATTTCTCTCCTTCATGAGGATGGTGAGGACAATTGTTTGAAAGGCTGAAAAAGTGGAAAAAGTCTTCAAGCAGGATTTGTTTGAAGCAGAGAAATGAAACAAAATTAAACAAACTAAACTAAACTAAAACAAAAAATAACTCCCATCCCCCCAATAGCTATTTGTTTAACAACATATCTATATTTATGAACTGTATGCACTTGATTACGTTTTGTGCTTCATGCTATGATACAGAAAAGAAAATTTAAATTAAAAAAATAAATGAAAAAAACTAAACCAAACAACTCCCATAAGAGTTTCAGTACCAAAGGGACAAAAAAAATCTTTTCAAATTCTGAAACATTAGCATTCTTCGCCATATTACGTGGTGGTTCTTCACCACTGTCTCTTCTCTCAAAATCAGCTTTTTCCTAATTTTCTGTCCCATCATGAGAAAAGCCTACTTTTTTCATAGCCTACTTCACAACATTTTGTAGACTTAATCTTCTAAATCACACTGATTCGCTTCTGTCATTTGTTGGCTAGCTCAAGTTCTTTCCTAAGATAAGGTTTACCTACCTAATGGATTTTATTGACAACTGTAAACAGTCTACCATAAACACATATTTTAATCTTCTGCCTTGCACATTTACAAACAGGAGATTTTTTTAACAGATTCAAATTAAAATAATACTATGAAATCAGGATGTCCTAAAAAAGTGGAAAAAAGATTTAAAGCAATAAAGATATTGGAAATCTTTTTATATGGCTTCACCTTCTTCATCCTTTAAAACTTCTCAAATTCTGTACATGTAAGTTTACACCATTTTGAAGGTGATGCATACCATGATTTTCAGCACAATTTTGCATTGCTTGATGGAAAATGTTAATTTTCTTTAAATGTAGTAAAAAACCTGGATTATCATTCTCTTGGATAAAAAGTAAACCAACACAAGACACTATTAGGGATAATGAAAATCAGTTGGCCTATTTACAGTATGTTGAAAGCACAATAACAAATATGAAAAGCCACTTCAACTTATACACGACAAACTTACTCACTTTTGCTAATATTATTTTCAGATCTCCAAAAATGCTATCCCCAAGACACACAGCTAATGATAAAATCACAATACTTTCTATTTTAATGTCTTAGTCAAAGTTCTGTTATATTTAAAGTAATAAAATGTTACATGTCACTTCTTGAGATTCAGAAAGGGTAAGTAAATTCCTTTGAATGACTTTGTGGCATTCATACTCAAAAGTCCATATTATAAATGCAGTCATTCAGGGAGAAAATCTGAAGGGAGCTCTAATATGATAGAAAGCAGAGGAAATGTATGGCAGGGTTCCTTTCACATATCCATCTTCCACTGATTAATGGAAAGGGTATAAATTATCAATTTCCTATAAAAATTTCAGAAAATGAGAATTAACATAACATGCAGAGGTTTTAGCAACATTTATGACTCTCTTTTTTGCAGCTTGTTTCACAAACTATTGTCTCTTTTGTGCTTGGATATTTGTTTCATTAACTATCCTTTCCAAAAGCTAATAGTAATAAAAAAGTTTAATGTCAGAAGTCAAGAAACTGCTTTGAATGTTTAAGTAGATTTTTTTTAATATATATATATATATAGGCCACAACTACATCCCAATTAATTGCTATTACTATTACTTTATTAAAAGACCTTAACATAGAATTTTCTTGCATGACTGATGTTGAAGATTATTAACATGAGCAGACCATTGTCTTTGGGGTGATGAACTATGTTAGGAGTTTGACAAGAGAGGTCATTTCAATGAATACAAGCTATCATGGTTTTTTGAAACCTCAAATCAATAGACTTATAAACAGACACCTTGCTCACTCTCAGTCTATATTTTTTTTCATTATCAATTTTTTTTTTTATTTCATTTTCATTTTACTAAATATCCTTCCCTGTACCTCTTGCTTCTTAAGGTTGTTTTTATTTTCTCTTTCCTTTTATCACTGTCTCCCTTTTTGCTCTCTTTATACTTCTAAAGTGCAGTGACTGTAAACTCTTTCTACCTTTCAGCAGATGGCACTGTTATTTAGTCTAACTAGCAGGGCAAGATAACTAACCTAAAGCCCTTTCTTAAAAAATAAAATATAGATTCATTTTAAACTGCATTTTCACCTTATACACAAAAAAGTGTCAAAATTACTAAAAAGAAAATTATATAATTATTTTTAAAACACTAATGTGATAAAAACACATTGCTACATGCAGTTGTCCTTTAAAGGGTCTCTGGAAAAATTTAATGAACTGCCACTCTTCTTAGTAAGCTACAAAAAATGATTTTGAGGGGTGAACATACAGCATTTACAGAGCAGCACTGCTCTACAACCCAAGCAGCTTATTTTGACTTTGTTGGTATGGTTGCTTATACACATCTGCAAAGAACTGCTATAGGCATGAGGGTAGTCTCCCTGCCTGTGTGTGGTACAAGCTCTGTCCAGTGAGTCTGCCAGGGTCTGCACTACAAGTTTCCACAGTTGCCCGGGGATTCCAGAGGAGAACAATCAAGTGATCTGCCAATGCTGTCAGGAAAACATGCAGCTTCTGTCAGCTTCAATTACAAGGAAAAGATGAATCACATCTCTTAACTGTGTCCCCAGTGGCACTCTGGCTGCTGGAAGGCAGCTGTGTGAGCAGGAGTGTCTCCAGGCTGCTGTCAGCCCCAGTTTTCCCAGCAACTCCCTTCTGAGTATTCCTGAGGTGGAACACCATACTCTATCAGTTTTCTCAGATTGATCCATGCACTTCTACTTGCAGGTTTCTCCCACGACTTTTCTGTTGCAGTTAATATTGGCTATTTTCCCAGCCTTTCAGCATCAGTTGCTTTTCATCTTCTTGCCAGAGCAAACTATTAATGGTGAAGCTGCTGAAATTTTTCCAGCCCTTAGACAATTACCCTGTGCTCCTCTTCCACCAGCTGGGGAACTGTAGAAAAGGTGGACTGGGATGGGAAGGAGAAATTTGAAGTGGTGTGCACTAGAGACTCCTTGTGATCAACAATACAGGGATGAAAGGACCCAGAGCAAGTGTATGCACATAAATAAGTGACAGGCTGTAGGACATTATCATGGGGAAATTAGCATGACTGGGTACTTCTCTGAAGTATCTGGGAGGAACAAAAGGATGAACCAGAGGTCTACATGAGGTTACAGGATTACTATCTCGTTGGGATCACATAGACATTGTGGGATAGCTCACACAGCTGGAGCACTGAGGTAGATGGATACAGACCCTAGGAAGTACAGGCTAAGAAGGTAAGTGGGAGGAGTTGCCTTTGATGTGAGCAACAGAAAGACATGAAATTCTGCCTAGACATCAATAATGTAGCAGTCATGACCTGAGTCAAGAGTAGAGTGACCAGTGTGGGTGATGTGGTGGCTGTCTCCTACATACCATCTGATCAGGATCTAATAGTAGATGAGGCTTTCTTCAGGCAACTGGGAGAACCCTAACATTTGCCAGCTCTGGTCCTCATGAGGAACTTAAACCACTCCTATATCTGCTGGAGGAACAACACTGCTGTGTTGCACTGGCGATATAGAATATTTGCAGAGTGCAGTGACAACAACTTTCTAACAGGTGATCAAGGAGCCAACAAGGAGAGACCACTCTGATGGCTCTGATTCATGCAACAACTGATTCAGGATGTGAAGGTCAGCAGCAGCCTCGGCTGTAGTGAACATGAGATGATGGAGTTCAGGATTCTCAGAGGACGGAACAAGGCAAAAAGCAGGATCATATCCCTAGTCTTAATAAGGACAGACTTCATCCATTTCAAGTGCCTGTTTGGAAGAATCCAGCATAATACAGTCTGTGGAAAAAAAAAAAAAAAAAAGGGGGTCCAGGAAATCTGGTTGATTTTCAAATCACCTCCAATGTTTCATCCCAGCTTGCAGGAAATCAAGCAGAGGCAGCAGGTGGCCTTCATGGATGAACCAGGAGTCCTTGACTATATTCAAATGTAAAACCAAAGCATATAAGAGGTGTAAGCAGCATTGGGCAGCCCACAAAGAACATAAAGATACTGTTCAAGTATGCAAGGATACCATTAGAAAAGCTAAAGCCCACTTGTAGCTGAATTTGGCAAGGGATGTAAGAAGGAAAGATTTGTAAGTACAGTAGCATCAAAGAGAAGACCCTTTTCTCTCCACCTGTCTCAAACCTCCTACATTTGCTGCTTTCAACTCCAGGATCCTGTCCTATTCCATTGCTCTAACCATCACCTTCCAATGATTCACAGTTCTTTAAACATCACCTGTCTTTTCCCATTTGCCATTCTAATTGCATTTTTTTCAATACCTTTAATCTAATCTGTGCTTCTCATTCCTTTCAGTGTTCCATCTTCGCCTTTTTGTCTTGACTATCAAACCACTTTCTCAAGTAAGTTACAAGTCCACCAGCTCACAGATATTCACATAATTATGTCCAATGAAGTTGTCAGGTTTTGTACACTATTTGTCTTTGATTCATAAACTGAGAATGAAGGTACAGAAGCATAGCCTTTTTAGAGGCATTACTTTTATTCCTGTAGGATTTACTGCAGATATTTTCATGCCCTCTATCAGCCTTACACAGATCCTCTCTGTCTTTCTGCTTCCTGGTGCATGTCAGTGCCCCATCCTCTGTAAGTCTATTTCCATTGTCCACTTTCCATTTACTGAATAGTAACCAAAACCTTTCATGTTTTCTTTAAGTTTGCCTGAAAAATTCTTAGATTTCTTCACATTTTTGTCTGCTTGCTTAATAATTAGAAAATCTTACAAATCCTTTAACTTCAGATGTGACTTTCCTACTCATTTGTTCATTCATTCTTTCATTCATTCATTCATATCAGATATGATTCTACATATCTTTTTTAGCACAAGTAGCTCATCACAAGCTCCTTCCATCAAGCCTTAATCCCTACTCCAAATGTTATGTTGCAATAATTTACCAGTCTTGCTAAAGGGAGTAAGTTAATGTTGGAAAATTTCCAAGTGGATCAAACTGGGAGAGGGTGCCAAATAGTAATGAATCTGGGAGCAGATGGTGTGGATGTGCGAGTGTTACAGAAAATATTTACATTTCAATAAATATGCGAGTACTAGGAGAGAAGAAATTATCTTAATTCTGTTAATATTTTTATTTAAGCTTCATATTTGCCCTGGTAACATGGTAATATGAATATCATGTTTTCACAAGGCTGTCATTTAATGCCATTAAAAAATAAAAGTATCGTATTACAGACTAAATTGTTTTCCAAATTACATCATGCAATGCCCATTAGAGTAGCTTCATGCCATTTAAACATTATTTAAATAAAAATCATCGAATTATAGGATGGTTTGAGTTGGAAGGAACCTTAAAGATCACCTAGTTCCAACTCTCTGCCATGGGCAGGGACACCTACCACTAGACCAGGTTGCTCAAAACTCCAGTTAAACTATTTTTGCTTCTCAGTAGAATTTTAGTTATCTGGATTAAAACAAACAAATATAATTTGAGCACTGAGAGATGAATGAGATTACTACAAATTTAGGATACTCTAACTTGATGGTTGCAAAAAAAACTTTATCTGTTGGATCAGAGCTGAACAGTAACTGTCCTCTTATTGGGCCAGCCAGGTAGAAGACAGAAAATATGGATGGAAAATCTGACTACCTTTTTGTTTTGAAGCAGACAGGATGTAACACACACCAACAGTCCCACTTAATTTTTGTGACATGAAATGTGTCAGATTTTAAAATGTTTAGCATTTAAAATGCACTTTTGAAAATAATGTGAAGAAATCTGATCTTTGTCTAAACCCATTATTGGGTTGGGGTTAAGTTGAATAAGATACTGGGTTTTGCATACATCTAGGAAGAGGAAGAACACGTTTCAACATTAAAAACTTTGGTTTTCCTTATCAGATTATATTTAACTGTCAGAGTTTCTTCTGTAAAAATGTGTGGCTAAATCGTAGGTAATGGAATATTGTATTTCAGAAGCACTTAAGATTGTCAAAATTTTTATTTTTATTTTAAAAATTAAAGTATGAAAATTAATTTTTAAGAAGATGCAACTCATTCACTGGTGATACAAAACTACTTTCCAGCTATAATGATGTAGTTAGATAAGGTGCATTTTAATTAGTTCAGGTATGCTAAATTGGAAGTAAGGGAAGACACTGATTTGGACACATGCACAGCTAAATGCATCTCAAGTAGGAGGACTGCAATTTATTCGCATGATCAAATACAAAAAGTAAAAGCTTTTTTTGGACTATTAATAACTGACTGAGGAATCTGGTTCTAAAAATTCTGAAGGAAACATACAGTAAGGAATCTGTTACAGTAATTATAGTGGCACCAGTTAAATCATTACTGTACTGAATAATTGCTATACAGAGAATATTGTACCAGAGCAAAGAATAAGCTTACAGCTGTCAACTGGATTTATAATGAATTTTCTCAACAGCAATATGGGAATTCCAAAGCTTGCTCCCAATTTCTCTTTGGTATAACTTTCTAAAGGGAGCTTGTTAGTTGCGATTTCAGATCAAAAAGTAAAATGCCCTGGAGCCCTGTGTGCCAAAGGAGATTTATGGCAGGTTGACCGGAGTCTTCAGTGAGATTTGAAAGATTTTACCGGTATTTTATTACTAGATACATTTCCACTGCTAGACTTCTTTGTGATGCTGATGAATTTCTTCAGCGTGGCAGGACTAGTAAGCCTATAACATGCTCATACAATATATGGGGAAGAAGTACAAGAGCTTTTATGAAGTCGATGCAAAAGTGCTCGGTGACCAAACACAGTGAAGGACATTACTGTGTTTGCTCAAGACAAGTTGGTATTAGGAATTTTTGGATAGTGCACATAAGGAAATCTAACTCTATAATTCAAATGGGCAATGAACAGTTTCCTAAAACAGATTCTCTGTAGTTAAGGCTGCTAGTCATGCTAGGCAGTGCACTTTTAATCTCCAAAGGTAAATTAGCACTCTGCTTGTCATAGAGTCATAGAATAGTTAGGGTTGGAAAGGACCTTAAGATTATCTACCCCCCTGCCATGGGCAGGGACACCTCACACTAGACCATGTCACCCAAGGCTCTGTCCAACCTGGCCTTGAACAATGCCAGGGATAGAGCATTTACCATTTCTTTGGGCAACATGTTCCAGGGCCACACCACTCTCACAGTAAAGAACTTCTTCTTTATATCTAACCTGAACATCCCTTGTTTAAGTTTAAATCCATTACCCCTTGTTCTGTCACTATGGTCCCTGATGGAGAGTTCCTCTCCAGCCTTCAGATATTGGAATGCTGCTATGAGGGCACCACTCATAATTGGAGAAGTTGCAGCTTTCTCTTCTCCAGGCTGTACAGCCCCAACTTCCTCAGCCTGTCTTCATACAGGAAGTGCTCCAGCCCTGTGACCATCCTCGTGGCCCTCCTCTGGACTTGCTCTAACAGCTCCCTGTCCTTCTTATGTTGAGAACACCAGAATTGCACACAGTACTCTAAGCAGGGTCTCATGAGAGCAGAGTAGAGGGGCAGGATCACCTCCTTCAACCCACTGGCCATGCTCCTTTTGATACAGCCTGGAATATGGTTGGCTTTCTGGGCTGTGAGCATAAACTAAAGCCGGCTCATGGTCAATTTCTTGTCAGCCAACACCCCCAAGTCCTTCTCCTCAAGGCTGCTCTGAATCTCTTCTCCACCCAACCTGTAGCTGTACCTGGGATTGCCCCAACTCGGGTGTATGACCTTGCACTTGGCTTGGTTGAACTTCATGAGGCTGGCATGGTCCCACTTCACAAATGTGTCAAGGTCCCTCTGGATGGCATCCCTTCCCACCAGTGTGTCAACCAAATCACATAACTTAGTGTCGTTGGCAGACTTGTTGAGGGCACAATTGATCCCAGTGTCCATGTCACCAACAAAGATGTTGAACAAGATTGGTCTCAACACTGACCCCTGAGGGACACCACTTGTTACTGGTCTTCATTGAACCATTGACCACAACTCTTTGTGTGCACAGCCATCCAGCCAATTCTTTATTCATTGAGTGGTCCATCCATCAAATTTATGTCTCCCCAGTTTAGAGACAAGTATGTTATGCAAAACAGTGTCAAACGTTTTGCACAAGTCCAGGTAGGCAACTTCAACTGCTTTGCCTTTTTCTCATGTTCTTATTGACCAGACTTTTTTTGATTTTGAACACTTATTCACTTATTTGATATATCTCCAGATATAGACAGTAGTTGGGGCACTTCTGCAGAGATTTGTGGCAGAGCACAGTTGGTTTATGTTGGCAGCAAGAGACATGCAGAACGTGATACAATAAAAGTATAGACCTGTATGTGTTCTCTTGCCCCATAAATATTTGGGTATTGCTTGATATCCAGTGGTCAATGCTTTCAGAACCTCTGTGGTTTGCCCTCTTCCCTACACTTCTAGCCTGCAGTTTTCCTTGTCTCTGTAGCTACAGCAGTCAGGAATAGCCCCTTTCTTGCATAGTGACCATTAGCTATTTGGCTGACTCTCTGATCAGCTCCAGTGGTGTTTGGAGACTCCACGGGTAGGGTATATGGATGCCCTTGTTATTGGCAGGGTTTTCCTTGCAAAGTGCTCCCTGAGTGTGGTTCCTGCAGCTGGAGAAGGATGTGGGGCTGCTCTATATCCTAGTATTCCTTAACTCCCTTACCAAGACACATCTCAGCAGAGAGATGTGAGGGGACTTGGACTTCAGGGAGCACCCCAGGGCAGAGCTTCACTGTGAGGATGTGCCAGCACAAGGATGACGATATGCTTCAGATAAAACACTGTTCAGCAGACTTTCTGCCTATTTCTGCCTTTTTCTTCCTCATAATTTTATTTAAAACTATTTAGTCTGAAGATTAACAACCCTCCCACATTTGCTTACCAGACAAGCCTTCCCAACTGGTGTCACGAAAGGTATAAAAAGACAAAAATTAAAAAAAAAAAAAAAAAGGGGATGGAGAGACAAGTTCTGCATCCAGTTTAGGCACGTGGCATGACATAGGTAATTGCAGAGAGTCTTTATCTGATGCTTCAGACTGCTGCTACTTCTCCATTCAGAAAAACTTATATTGTACTACTTATCCTCAGGAGTTTCTCCTAATTTTGCCACCTCATAATTGGTTATCAATGTAGCTTACTCTGAACAGCTTCCATCTACCATGGAAAAGTATATATATTTCTATTCTGGCAAAGGGAAGAAACTGTGTGTTATCACAGAAAGGGTATAGGGCTAAGTACCAATTCAAAGCTTAAATTATTTTCCTCTTTCTTACTCTAGTGTGACTAATGTTATGAGAATAGGAGCAAAAAGCAGGGCTTCAGCAATAAAAAAAGGACTTCTGTAAAACAGTGTTTCAGGAAAGTCAGGCATAGCAAATAAGAAATTTTCATCCTCTGTCTTTACAAATAGAAAATGAGGTTCCACCAAAGTTAAGTTTCAGGCAAGTGATAGTGACTATTTTTTGTGTTTCTGTGTTTTCCTTTGCCATAAAAATGGGCAAGAATGTCTCCGTTTATGTCTCAGTTTAAGGTTGAGTCATTTCCACTGAAACATCTTGATTTGTCTACGCAAACAGTCGTCTGGTCTATTTGACACTCATCTGTTTCTCAGCAATCGTGAGATTTCATAGGAGACAGGAATTGCTTGCAACATCTTTGCTAAGTGAGCTATGGCATCTGCTGTGAAAAACTACATCTCTGTTGTGCTGCCCACCTGACCCAAACACAGTGTTCTGTGGAAATCCAGAGCTCATTGATAGAGAACATGCTGAATGCATTTTGTGTAGTGATGGGGAAGAGTATCCTTTCAGCTGGAAAGAGAAGCAACTTACATAATTTGCTAAACTTGCCAGTATCATACAGTAGCACCCAGCATACAAAAAGCTTCACTGACCACTTAGAAGTCCTAGAAGAAGATCTATTCTAACAACTCAACACAGATTTTGGTTAAAATGCATGGGACACACATTTCAATTTCCTGTAGTTATGTTGTATCATGTTCTCTGTCTTCTCAACTAGTCCTCCTTCTCCCACATATCAGTCAGGCATACTTAAACCTAACTGATAGCTCACATTAAAGAGCAAACCAGCATATAAATCCTCAGCACAATGCTCTCTGGTGACACAAGAAACATGAAAATACAACTCTTCACAGTTAACAATATCTAAAAAGCAGCAGTCTTGGTTGCTTTAAATTTACAGTAAAAGTATGTTAACACTTTAAAAAGTAAATTGTCTTTAAACTAGAGATTCTACCATTTTTCAAACATGAGGTTTTTACCCAGAGAAGCTGTGGCTGCCCCATCCCTGGAAGTGTTCGAGGCCAGGTTGGGGCTTTGAGCAACCTGATCTGGTAGAAGGTGTCTCTGCCCATGGCAGTAGGGATGGAATTAGATGATCTTTAAGGTCCCTTCCAACCCAAAACATTCTATGGTTATATGACTTTTTCTATGTATACACAGACACATTTGTGTGGACATATGTATATATACATATACATAAGAAATGCTTTCCTACCAGAAGTGCTTTGGTCTGACCTAAACCAACTTTAAAGACACAAAGCAATGGTATGTATTGAAACAGAATTAACAAATTCAAGATTTCAGAGTCTCAAGGTCAATAAATACAGCATGATGAATAAATTAATTTTGTATTATTCCTAAAACCTGAAAAAGAATGCATCAAGAAATGAAACTGCAAAAGAGAGGTATAATTTGCTGTCTCATTTCACGGTTAGGTTAATGGAAGAGTTCTGCAAAGAGGGATGGGACTAAACAGTTCAAATTATTTCATTAATGTTAGATGCAGACCCAGAAGTGTATATCTAGCAGTTGTAATAGCTGCAGTAGAGATTACAAGGGAAAAAAGTTTTCACCAAAATATAGATATATGTTTATAATGAGGACATTAAGTATCTCAAGGGATTTGATACTTGAAACTCGACAGGGATTTGGTACTCTGAAACCACCATCAAGGGTGTTGATATTTAGGGGGGGGAGAGAGGGTTTAGGGTTTTTTTTTTGCTGGGTTTTTGGTTTGGGTTTTTTTTTGAGGAAAGAGAAGGGACTGGACTCTCTTGCTGCAGTATCTCTCCAGCCTCATCTCTCTTTCAATGCCTTCAAAATTATATTGCAGTTAGCATCTTTCCAATTCTGTAGCAAGCTTGCCTTTCTCTTTACACTGTTATCAAACAACAGCTACTTATTTTCATATATGTCCCTTACAGCCTGTCTTTCCTTTGGTTATGTTTCATTATAAACTGATCAAGTCACACGACTCACCAGTGCTTGAACATAACATGCTTGGGTAATTTTTCTTATTTTTCAATTATTCTTGTATTTACTCTTTCCACCAGACAGTTATTCTGTGAAAATCCATGCAGGCATTTCATTCTTCTTTTTCAAAACCATAAGACTGTATCCATGAGTTGCCTTTTGCTAAAAACTTAAGACTCTCTTTTCTTCATAAACAAGGGACATTTTACTGAAAGCATATTGGATTTTGATTCATTAGCAGTGCACTACTATCAACTATCTGTGTTTTGCTCTTATTGTACCTGGCAAAAAATCTCTTTGTTATCTATATTTTCTCATTGACTGTCAATTGGTCAACTCCTTCCTTCAGCTGCATTAAGGTACTAATCTACACCTGTGGGTTCGGAGAGCTGATGTCATAATATTTCTTCCATTTCAATTTACATAACTGGGATTTGAATGTTCTTATGAAATAAAGGGAAATTTCTTCTGATTACATAAAAAAAAATCCCCCAAAACCAGCATAGCACTGAGCACTTTTGAAAGACCATTTACACTTTTTTCAGTAAAGAAGTTACAGTTAGTATTTGTAAAGGATTGTAAACAGTACTCAAGTTTGTATTTCTCAAATCTGTTGTTTCTATCAGAGTATTTATTTGAAGGAAACCACAAACTTCACTGTCTCACATGCTGCACATGATATTTTTACCTCTTTCACTTCATTAAAAAGAAAAGGGCACCTGGTTCAGCTGCTTATGCCTACATAGGACACTACTAGTGCACAAGGTGCTCTCAGGTTCTTTCTTAGCGGGCAGAAATTATTTCATGATACAGCTTGTATTTATAGCAATAAAAAAAAAAAAAGGGCTAAAAGTTCTTGCAGGAGGACAGAACTCAGGAGGTACCAGATGTCACCTGGAGCCACTTCTGTTTCAGTCTGGATATCCATAAGCTATATATTTAAATATACATATAAAATAAATGTTGTATGTATATACATAAATGTGTGAAGCTAACCATTAATAGTCCAAACCAATGAAGTAGACAAAGGGAGGCACTGCAAATAGAAAAGAGTTAAGTTTTTTTTTTCTGCTTTCCATGCCCATTAATTTCAACATGGTCAATTGTATGAGGAAGAAGATTGTTCACTGGATGTAACTGTACTTCCTTTCATTACAACTACTAATTAGATTGCTTTAAAAAGTGTATTTTACAGCTAAGACTTCGCACACGCTCCACACATCATTATTTGTTTCCAAGAGAAAAAGATTTCTTGGTGTTACAATTCCAATTAAAAGAAAGTATTGGGTAAGTAGCAAGTGTTACCAGACATCCATGTACTCCTTTCTGGCACATACATGTTTGCAAAATCGTTCACACAGCTCAAACTCATTGGGAAGTTGTTCAACTCAAAATCCAAAATAATCTGGTTAAAGAGATAAATTGTCACTTGTCTTAGAATAAGTGCTGTCAGTCGTTCTGTAAAAATGCATACCTCCTGCCTTTTTATCATTCTTCTCCTCTCCTTAATCTCTATTAGGCTGAAAGGAAAAGTATACTGATTTTAAGGAATTAAAGCAAAACACTGTATCATTAGTCAGTTTACAGAAGACCAGTTTGGTTGACTTCAGGTTGACGTCCGCTAGGTCTGTTTCTCTTCTAGGCTTTTCCTGAGGGAAAATAGATGAACTCTTGAGAGAAGTTTGGTACAGCTGGCAGCTATGTCAAGAAGAGTTCAGGCTTCAGGAAAAGCCAGCTTGTTGGCTGCCAAATATAATTATTACTGCTCTACTGAATGCACATATGCTTGGAATAATGAATACAGGCATTTTTATTAATATGTTTAAAAAATTGAAATGACTTCTAAATCACTGAATATCTCATTATGCATTTCAGCTTCAGCTATTTGTTGTGTGAGTATTCCTTCATATTAATGGTTATAATGCACTATAATTTGAAAAAAAGATTCTAAATGAACTGTTGTTTGCATTATAACATTCCAAATGTTTAATATAGATGCATAAACTGCCTAGTCTATGTTGAAGCCTTACTTTGAGAGCAACTGGTAGAGTTTTTTTGGTTTGTTTTTTTTTTTAAACCAAAAATATCCCCCAAAAATACCCAAAGATTTTTAAAGGTTTTGAAGGTTTCGTTACACTTTCACTGTATATCTTTTGTCTCTGAAAGTACTAAAAAAATAATTACTATGAACTGTGTATTCATAATATAGACACAATATTATAATAAACTTTTTTGGAAACATAGTTTTCACATTGAAAATAATATTATAATATTATGTATTTACTACTGTATTATTTCTCAGAATTCTAGATGTAATTTTTGTAGCAATTCTTTGAGATCACAAAACATGTCAAGTCACTTTTTGGTTTTGGTTTGGATTTTTTTTTTGCATTTATTATTTTTTACATATATATAATCCCTTTGAACTTGCCCCACAATTAATGCCTTATTATAATAGCCGATTTTAATAAAAGTTTCAATTTTTTTTTATTTGAAAGAATCTCACTGAAATAGCAAAATCCCAAACAGAATATATACATATTTGTGAGTTTTGAATCTTGATGAAAAGAGAATTGAAAGCAATATACATGTTAGCATCATCAAACTTGATTCTTATGTAAACTTATTTAGTACTGACCTTATATAATGTTACATTGCAGGTTCAGCATATCTGACTGACACACATTCCACTTGAAATTTTTCTCCATCAATAATGTTGGATTTGTGTCCTGAGACTGTGGAAATCATTTGTTTGGAAATCCCCTAATGTGATAGTCTCACATAACACAAGGCAGATTCTTTGTGGGACTCTACTGATACAGAGGTAGAAGAGCATTTCTGATTGAAAAGTAGTTGTGGTAAATTTGATTTCTGTTTTTTAACAGATATGATTATGCTGGATTTAGAGGAGCAAGAACTCCTTGGGTAGGTAATGAACATAAAGGCATGTAATAGACCTCTGTCTAGAAAGGAAACATTAAGACATATCATTCTACTTCAGTGCTTGTAGCTTTCTAATGAAGGTTCAGGAATAGGCATTCATGGGTTAGGACTCTTGTTGAAGATTTATTATCGTCACTATTCATAGCTGCTTCTGTGATAGTTAGGTTGTTTTCCACTCTGTGAATCGTACTTATTGCTTTGTTTCATTGGTACTGCAAGGCTGTAGAGGGACAAAAGCTCTGGGATGGCTGAACTATTTTGTTGGAATTCAGGAACACTAACAGCCCAGAAAGTAGAATTCTTTACAAGAAGTTTAAACTGACATCTCTGTTACATTGCCTTTCAGCTACCAGAGAAGTAGAATGATTCCTAATTATACTAAGCCAATATTTTTTAGGGAAGAAAACCAAAGATACAATATAAGAATTAGGTGAGGTGAAATTAAAGTAATTTTTCTATGACAAAGCTCTTCATTTATAAAACTCAAACTAAAATTAGGATCACAAAGAATTCTTAGTTACACTGTAAAACGTGAGCTACCTGCTTTAAAAAAAAATAAACTTCTTGCAGGAAGAATCTGGATTGCTTTGTATTATAGCTAAGAGAAAAGCTCATTGAAAAAAACCTTTCAGACCAACACACCCATACAAAATTAAAATATAAGCCCTGGAAAAACATAGGCTGGAAGTTTGACCCAGGAAACTCTTAGCTAGGGGAGAAGCTGAAGCATGCCTTTCTCAAAGAGTTTGGCCTCATCTTATTATTTCTAAATACGGAAAGCCTCCACCATTTGGGGAAAAATGCAGAAAAGGAAAAAATAATTTTTCTTAACTAAATTTTAGAATACTTAAATTCTCAGGTGTCATGAAATTAGGAGCTGAGGATTACTGCCCTATTACTGCCCTGAAAGTACTGAAAAGCTACGGTTCCTTATATCTATGCATGCACCACTTCATGCTTTCCAGGTTTAAAATTATACTATATTACTGCCATGAAAGACATGCCCAGGAAATGCATGGAGAACAAGAAGCCTAACATCTTGCCAAAGAGAGAAATTAGACCATGGAATGCATTTGGCTTTCATAACATATACTCACATTCAATCTTAAGGGAGAAGGAAGAAAACAAAATAATAAAAAATTTAATCCACTCCCTTAACAATAGCAATACCAAACAAAACAACTTATCACATCCATGTTTATATTCACCCCACACCAGTACCTGTTTCCTAGCCCACAGTCTTTGTTTCCAGGGAACTCACGTATGCTTACCTCTTTCCCATTACTTAGACACTGCAAACTTTCCAGTGCATTAACCTGCAATCTTATGTCTTTCTGTAAAA
>JANHGB010022245.1:0-10421 GCA_026283785.1 Coracopsis vasa
TGGCCATTTGCAGTTTGCAGTTTCCATTTACAGTTTCCAGTGGCCATTCTACAGTTTCCAGTGGCCATTTGCAGTTTCCAGTGGCCATTTGCAGTTTCCAGTGGCCATTTGCAGTTTGCAGTTTCCATTTACAGTTTCCAGTGGCCATTCTACAGTTTCCAGTGGCCATTTGCAGTTTGCAGTGGTCATTCTGCAGTTTGCAGTTACCATTCGCAGTTTCCAATGGCCATGCTGCTGTTTGCAGTGGCCATTCTGCAGTTCCCCTCCTGCCTTTGGCCTCTTGCAGCGGGTGTTCAGCCTTTTCCCTTTCGCCTCTTTGCAAGAGCCGCTTTTCCCTTTGCCTTTTGCAATGGGTGTTTTGCAGTTTCCAGTTTGATTTTTGCCTCCTTTTGCTCTCACCAAGCGGGGACCCACTGGCAGGGCCACCTCCACACCCCATCTCCAGGCCCCTTCTTCGCCATGGGGCAGCCCTATGGCTCTGGCTCGCTGCTCCACGCCTGCTTCCAGTCTCTGCACTTTTCTTTCCCAACCCATCCGGCCTGATCCAGCCCTATCCCGCAGCCGCCTGGATCTAATTTCAGCCCAGACATTGGGGCCAATCCACTCGATCCCTCTCATCCCGTCCCATTCCTGTCCTATCCCCATCCCATCCCTGTCCCCCATGGACAAGGGGACCCCAGCGCTGACCCCCTGCCCGCCGTGGGGGTATTTGCCTTGGCGGGGTAAGGAAGCTGGAACTGGCTGGAAGGGTTTGTTTAAATTCCAGCGTATGTGGGAAGAGTTTATTGTGGTGCTTTTCCTGTGTCACCACGATGGGATGATGAGAACCAGATGAAGGGAGAGAAGCTGCAGGAGCGAGGCGAGGGGGATGGAGGGGAGGGAGAGGAAGAGCAGAGCTGTATGTGGGGCTGTGCCCCCCTCCCTCACATCTTCCCCTGCCCTCCGCAGTCCAAACTGGAAGCTGCATACAGGATGGTCTAACATACAACGACAAGGATGTGTGGAAACCAGAACCCTGCCAGATCTGCGTCTGCGACAGCGGCAACATCCTCTGCGACGAGGTGATCTGCGAGGACACCTCTGACTGCCCCAACGCTGAGATCCCCTTCGGAGAATGCTGCCCCATCTGTCCCGACACCGACGGTACCGCCCCGTCACCCCCCCACCCCCGGCGGCTTGGTCCCCATGGCTCAGTGCCCATCCCCGTGGTGTCTGGGCTGCGGGGGGAGTCACAGAGGGCTCCTCCAAACCACCCTCCTTTCTCCCACAGCCTCCCCTGTCTACCCAGAAAGCACTGGAGTAGAGGTAAGGGCTCCTTGTCCCCCCCAGACCCCACGACACCCCCGGTTGTTTGTGAACCCCTTTGCTAACCAAGGCTTCATCTCTCCTCACCAGGGTCCTAAGGGAGACACTGGCCCCAAAGGAGACAGGGTGGGTATCACCCCACAGACCCCCCCGCTCCGCCGGGACCCGGTCCCACTGGGCTCACTCTCCTCTTCCTCCCCAACAGGGACTCCCCGGCCCCCCTGGCAGAGATGGCATCCCCGGACAGCCCGGCCTCCCGGGGCCCCCCGGCCCCCCCGGCCCTCCAGGCCTCGGCGGAGTGAGTATGGGGGGGGTCCCCCTGGGGTGAAGCCCCCCGAGGGGGTGCCTGTGCCCCGCTCACCGCCCCCCTCCCGCCCGCAGAACTTCGCTCCTCAAATGTCTTATGGCTACGACGAGAAAGCCGGAGGCATGGCTGTGCCCGGCCCCATGGTGAGCACTGGGGAGGTGCCTGGGGGGCACAGGGGGGGCATAAGGGGGGTGTGAAAAGGGTGAGGTGCCCCGAGTGCTGCTTGTGCTGGTGGTGCTGAGGATATTGAGTGGTGGGAAATGGGAGGCATGGGGAGGGATGTTGGTCCTGGAGGTGATGGGGACAGGGATGGGGGCAGGGATGGGGCAGTGGGAATACAATATGGTTGGTGACGGGGACAAGGATGGGATGGAGATGGGTTGACAATAGGGATAGGGATGGGATGGGATGGCAATGAGAACAGGAAATGGTTGGTGATGGGGACAGGGATGGGGTGGGGATGGGGTGGCAATGGGAACAGGAATAGTGTGGCAATGGGGACAGGGATGGGATGGCAATGGGGACAGGATGGGATGGGATGGGATGGCAATGGGGATACAGAATGGATGGTAAGGGGGACAAGGAAAGAGTGGTGATGGAGACAGGGATGGGGTGGCAACGAGGATAGGGATGAGATGGCAATGGAAACAGGGATGGGGGTGGTGATGGGGACAGGGATGCGGCGGTGATGGGGTGGCAATGAGGATACGGATGGGATGGCGATGGGAACAGGGATGGGGGTGGTGATGGTGACGGGGATGGGATGGTGGTGGGGTGGTGATGGGGTTCAGTGGGGACAGCAATAGAGTGGCAATGGGGACAGGGACGGGGCCAAGGTGACACGCAGCCACTTAGCACCACTTCCCATTCTCCTTCCCAGGGTCCTGCTGGCCCCCGCGGTCTCCCCGGCCCTCCTGGTGCTCCTGTGAGTATCTTCCTCTTCCTCTTCCTCCTCCTCATCCTCCCCTCTTGTTTTGGGGATGAGCAGCCCCAGGGGCCCCTTTGTGTGGGATGGGATGTGACAAGGGAAGAATGGGGCATCCAACCATTCCCAATGGCTATGGAAATATGTGGGGACACACCGCAGGGACAAATAAACACACACACACACATGCAGTGTCATTGCCACTGGGGTCTTCAGGCCAAATCTTCTTATTTTCTAACCAATTTTTCATTTTTCCCCCTTTTTCTCTCACTGCTCCACAGGGTCCTCAAGGTTTCCAAGGTCCCCCCGGTGAACCTGGAGAGCCCGGTGCTTCTGTGAGTCCTGCCACGTCCTCCTCCAGCCTCATCCTGCAGGGACGGGGATGAGGCTTCCTATTCCCAGCCCTAGCCATGGCCACGTTGTCCCTGCTCCAGGGCATCACAGGCTTGGGAGTGGGGCAGGATGACAGGGGCCGGCCATCAAACACAGCACCCTCACCCCTGCCCCGCATCTCTCCTAGGGTCCCATGGGTCCCCGTGGTCCCGCTGGCCCCCCTGGCAAGAATGGAGATGATGTAAGTGGCCTGTGAATGGTGCCCTCTCCTCGTTTGGGCCTGGTGGCCCTGCCAGCCCCCCCCAGGCGGGCAGGGGACGTGCCACCAACCCAGTGTCCTTGTCCTTAGGGTGAAGCTGGGAAGCCCGGCCGCCCCGGAGAGCGCGGCCCCCCCGGCCCCCAGGTGAGATGCCCTCCCCACGGGGATACCCCACCATGGTGAGGTGCAAGGACGTGACACCAGCTGCCTGTTCCCCTTGGGGACACGGGTAATGGGGTGCGGGACACCCCACCTTAGGCACCTCCATCACCCTGTCCCCTTTCCTCTAGGGCGCACGTGGTCTCCCAGGAACTGCTGGTCTGCCGGGCATGAAGGGTCACAGAGTGAGTCCTTTCTCCCTCCCATGTCTGCAGGGTTTAGGGGAGGGGGAGACTGACCTCACTGGGGTGCCCCTCCTGACCCCCCCACTCTTCTCTCTCCTGCTCCTCAGGGCTTCAGTGGTCTGGATGGTGCTAAGGGTGAGCCCGGTCCTGCTGGCCCCAAGGTGAGGAGCGGTGGCAGCATCATCCTTGTCATCCCGGTACAAAGCCATTGCTGCTTCCTCCCTCTGGAGCAGGTCCTTCAATGTTGTCCTTTTTCCTAGGGTGAGCCTGGCAGCCCAGGGGAGAACGGAGCTCCTGGGCAGATGGTGAGTGCTGGGGACTATGGGGACCGTGGTGGAGAGGGGATTGGGGGCAAGATGTGATGGGGATCCAGCCCATCCTCAGGGATGCTTCCCCAGGGACACCCAGAGAATAGGGTGGGAGGGGGTTTAACCCTGTGGGCAGGACCAGGGGATGCAGGAATGGGAGGAGGCCTTGGGAAGGGGAAAGCATCTCCCCTGGTCACCAAACGTGTCCTCTCCCCTCCACAGGGTCCTCGTGGTCTTCCCGGTGAGAGAGGCCGTCCCGGTCCCTCTGGCCCTGCTGTGAGTATCCTGGGACAGGGCTGAGCCCCCCCATGCACGGGGGGGCCGTGGGCACCGCTCCTGCTTCTGGGCATCACTAACGGGGCCTCCTCTGCCACAGGGTGCTCGTGGTAATGATGGTGCTCCCGGTGCTGCCGGTCCTCCCGTAAGTAACCCCCGAGCCCAGCAGCGGAGTGGCTCTGGCTGCTCCAGACGGAGATCCCATTCCAGCTCCGCCGTGACCAGAGCCAGACCTCTCCTGCCTGGAAAACCAGATGTGGAGGTGGGATCCCTGCTCTGACTCCTGCTCTCTCTCCTGTGTAGGGTCCAACTGGCCCCGCTGGTCCCCCTGGCTTCCCTGGTGCTGCTGGTGCTAAGGTAGGACCTGCCTGAGCATCTCCTCCCGAGTGGCATCTCCTGGGCTGGGAGGAACTGGTGAAAACTGGGAGCGAAGGGATGGGGAGAAAGACCAAGCACCACATGAGCTCCTCATGTGGCCCAAAACCAAGAAAGCCCAAGGTGCTGTGGGCTGCCTGGGTCACTGGATGGAGATGTCCCCAGCCAAGCCGCATGGGCACCTCTCCTGGCTTTGCCTCCATTGGAAAGGAGATGATGAGGGGGAACTCAGCCCTGTCAGGGTCTTATGGCAGCCCTTGTGTTCATGCTTCTTCCTCCCCCCTCTTCCTCCCCAGGGTGAAACCGGTCCCCAGGGTGCTCGTGGCAGTGAAGGTCCCCAAGGTGTCCGTGGTGAGCCCGGTCCCCCCGGCCCTGCTGGCGCTGCTGGTCCTGCTGTGAGTCACATCCAACAGCTCCCTGTCCTTTGCTTCATGTCCTTCCAGTCCCAGTGTAACCCTGCTTCTCCTCCTCTTCCTCTCCACAGGGCAACCCCGGTGCTGATGGTCAACCTGGTGCCAAGGGCGCAACCGTGAGTGTTCATCGCCCCTGACCCGGCTCCAGGCTGCGGGGCTGAGCTGCTCCCTCACCACCCTCTGCCTCTTCCAGGGTGCTCCAGGCATTGCGGGTGCTCCTGGCTTCCCCGGTGCGCGTGGTCCCTCTGGACCCCAGGGTCCCAGCGGTGCCCCCGGCCCCAAGGGTAACAGCGTGAGTATCCCCGGACACCTCCATCCGCCTCCTGCCATGGGCTGATCCCTGCTCCAGCGAGCTGCTGCCCGACCCAGAGGTGTCTGCTCCAGCATCCCCAGCCCTGCGAGTGCAGGATGGTGCTGGGGCGGACAGATGCAGAGTAGGATGCGGCTCAGGGCTCCCTTTGCTCTTCAATCTGGTATTCAACGGCTTTTCCCTCTTCTCCTCCTCCAGGGTGAACCCGGTGCTCCAGGCAGCAAGGGAGACACTGGTGCCAAAGGCGAACCCGTAAGTGATGCCCTCCATCCCCTGGGAGTTTCAACCCCTCCTGGCTCCCTGCTCTGGGGGATCATCCTTTCCTCTTCTTCCCCAGGGCCCTGCTGGTGTCCAAGGTCCCCCTGGCCCAGCCGGCGAGGAAGGCAAGAGAGGAGCTCGTGGTGAGCCCGGCCCCGCAGGGCTTCCTGGCCCTGCCGGCGAACGTGTGAGTAGGAGCAGCCCTGTCCCATCCCCACCAGGTCCCTGTCCCCGTCCCCATCCTCCTCCCATCTCCTGATGTCCAGCAGCTGTGCCTTGCCGGTGTTTGGGGACAGACACACACGTAGGAACATCCTCAGCCTCTTCCAACACAGGACACCAGATCCCACATCCCTGCATCCCTCCTCTGCACCCCCGAGGGCAACCCCTGTCTCCACTCTGACCCCTTTGTGTCCCTCGCAGGGTGCTCCCGGCAGCCGTGGTTTCCCTGGTGGTGACGGCATCGCTGGTCCCAAGGTAGGTGCCCGCATCTACCTCCTGTCTGGGTGAGAACATCCTCAGTGGGGACACTGGGCATCTGTCACCAGTCCCCATGCAGTGGCCTGATGCCACTGTCACCCCTGCTGGGGTAACTCTGTCCCCTCTCCCACCCGCCCCCAGGGTCCCCCCGGCGAGCGCGGCTCCCCTGGCCCTGTTGGCCCCAAAGGATCTCCCGGTGAATCTGGACGCCCTGGGGAGCCCGGCCTGCCCGGTGCCAAGGTGAGTGTTGCCGGGCGCGCACGGGGGTCTGTGCTCTTTGTGCCGGCAGAGAAGCCGCTTTCCGGGATGCTCACATCTGCTGAAGCATCCCTTGGGATTCCTGAGCTCCTCATGAACCTCACGCTGTCCTGCAGGGTCTGACTGGAAGCCCCGGGAGCCCCGGTCCTGATGGCAAGACTGGCCCCCCCGTAAGGTGTCCCCCCTGTGCCCCTCTCCTGCCTTGGCTCACCCTGGCCTCTGCTAACAGGGAGCTCTCTCACTCTCCCCATAACAGGGTCCCGCTGGTCAAGATGGGCGCCCTGGTCCCCCCGGCCCCCCTGGAGCCAGAGGTCAAGCTGGTGTCATGGGTTTCCCTGGTCCCAAAGGTGCTGCGGTGAGTGAATGGGAGCTACTGGATGTGATGCAGGAGCTCTGATCCATGAGGGATCCCACTGCCATCACCTGGTGGTGGGGTGGCTCTGGGGATGTGTCCCCCTCAGGGACAGCCTCCATCCTGCCCGAGGCTGCAGGCTCCCATCCCTTGCTGTGGTGGTTCTCTCATGGATCTCATCCTGCTCTTTTCCCTCCAGGGTGAGCCTGGCAAACCCGGTGAGAGGGGTGCTCCCGGCCCCCCCGGTGCTGTGGTACGTATGCACCAGAGCTCAGCCCAGTGAGAGCTTGCCTGGGAGCTTCCCCCTGGTGGGGGGGGCTGGGATGGGTCTGGGAAGGCTGCAGGGATGAGGGCGGCCATGGGTCGGGGTGGGAGGTGATGTGGCTCAGTGGGGCTGTTCCCGGCCCTCGGGGATGTGATGGCCACATCCAGCCCCATGCCAAGCTCCTGGGGGTGCAGAGTCCCGCTGGGGCTGTGCTCTGATCTCCTTCCTCTTCCTCTTCCACAGGGTGCTGCTGGCAAAGATGGTGAAGCTGGTGCCCAAGGTCCTCCTGGCCCTACCGTGAGTATCAGTGAGCCCTTCGACACCCTTGGTCAGTGGAGCTGACTGAGCACCCCCTTATGCTTGTCCTGTGCTCCCCAGGGTCCCGCTGGAGAAAGAGGTGAACAAGGTCCCGCTGGTGCTCCTGGCTTCCAGGTGAGGGGTTTCCCCATCCCTTGTGCAGGCACCAGCCATCCGCAGTGGGGGTGATGCTGCCCCTTTCCTTGCCCCCTGTGGTCACCACCTCTGCGGTGCCTCATTGCTCCTCTTCTTCCCCCCAGGGTCTGCCGGGCCCCGCTGGCCCCCCCGGTGAGGCTGGCAAGCCTGGTGAGCAGGTGAGTGTGGCTGAGCACGGCCATGGCACAGGACCGCCCCTGTGCCCTCCCCACCATAGGGCTGGAGGCTGCTGACGGGTGCCCCCAGTGCACCCTGAGGCCACATGCTCCATGCAGCCTCTGGAGGTCCCTGGGAGCAGCGGGGACCCTGGCCCTGTGCTGTGCCCCCAAGACTGCAGGACCCTCCCAATCCTTGGGGGTATCCCGGGGTCCCCTGTTCCCATCCTGACCCTGACCCTGACCCTGACCCTGACCCTGACCCTGACCCTGACCCTCTCACTCCCTCACAGGGTGTCCCCGGAGACGCCGGTGCCCCCGGTCCCGCCGGTGCCAGGGTAGGTTGAACCCCACTCACTGCCCAGCCGGGTCGTGGCACCCTCCAGCACCCACTGTGCCGCTCATGGCCTTGGCCCCTCTCCTGCCTCCCCCCTCCAGGGCGAGAGAGGCTTCCCTGGAGAACGTGGTGTCCAAGGCCCCCCCGGTCCCCAAGGTCCTCGTGGTGCTAATGGTGCTCCTGGTAACGATGGTGCTAAGGTAGGAGCAAGGTCCTGGCTCTCAGGGTGCAGATGTAAAGGGGGAGGCGTGTGGGTTTGGCTTTGCCCACTTTGCTGGGGCTGGTGTTGAGGCCGGGCTCTCGCTAACACCCGTTTCCTGTCTCTCCATCCCAGGGTGATGCTGGTGCTCCCGGTGCCCCCGGGAACCAAGGGCCCCCTGGTCTGCAGGGTATGCCCGGAGAGCGTGGTGCTGCCGGCCTGCCAGGCGCCAAGGGTGACAGAGTACGTTTTGCCCCCAAATCCTGCTGTCCCCCGCTTCCATGCCCTGCTCCCAACCATCTCTGCCTTCTCTTTATCGGGGCTGAATACAGTCCCCAAAGCCAGGGCTCGTGGGATTAGCACCCTGCAGAGGGGATGCTCAGTGCTACCAATGTCCCCGTCAGAGCGTGGTCCTTGGGGACAGCCCCTTGCTGAGCCCAGCTCTTTCCTGGGAGGAGGAGGATGCTCCCAACCTCCCGCAGGGAGGATGAAGATCCAGGGTGCCCCAGTGCTGCTGTGCTTAACCTGCCATCATCTTCCTCTCCCAGGGTGATCCCGGTCCCAAAGGTGCTGACGGCGCTCCTGGTAAAGATGGTCTCCGAGGTCTGACCGGTCCCATCGGCCCCCCCGGCCCCGCTGGTGCTCCCGGTGACAAGGTAGGGCTACTGCACAGGGATGGACATGTCCTGGTCCCTGTTGCCACCTCCTTGACGCAGCCCTGATCTCCTTGGTTTGGTTTTCCTCCCCTTTTCCAGGGTGAAGCCGGTCCCCCGGGTCCTGCTGGTCCCACTGGTGCCCGTGGTGCTCCTGTAAGTGCCCCCCTGCCCCGGCCGTGGTGCCCATCCCTTGGTGGCCATGGGTGCCTGTCTCTTTCTCGGTGTCACGCCTCTGTCTTGCTGTCTCTCGCAGGGTGACCGCGGTGAGCCTGGCCCTCCCGGTCCTGCTGGATTTGCTGGCCCCCCTGTAAGTGATGTCCTCATTCCCCCCTTCCCCGGGGGCCTGATCCTGCCCCTCTGGGGCGATGCTGAGCACCCCTGGCTCACCCCTCTGCTCCCCACAGGGTGCCGATGGCCAGCCTGGTGCTAAAGGTGAAACTGGTGATGTTGGAGCCAAGGGTGATGCCGGTCCCCCCGGCCCTGCTGGCCCCACTGGTGCTCCTGGTCCTGCCGTAAGTAACTCCCCCCACCCCAAACCCCCTCGGGGGCAGCCCCACAGCACAGCTCACCCCTCTGCTCCTCTTCCTGCTCCTCCACAGGGTGCTGTTGGTGCTCCTGGTCCCAAAGGTGCTCGCGGTAGCGCTGGACCCCCTGTAAGTACCAGTCTTGTGTGTGTGTGAGGGGCTGTTTTGGAGACCTTCCCCAGGCACAAACACCCCTGAGGTGGTTTAACTCCCCCTTTGCCTTGCTCCACCCCCCAATGCATGGGACAGAGGGGAGCTTCAGCACTTCACTGCACCCCAAACCCTTATGGTGGGACAACATTGACCTGGGGTGGCTTCATCCTCAGAGGGATGGAGCAGAGGGGAAGACCGGAGTTTCACTTTATCCCCCCACATCCCAAATCAGTCCCAGGCCCTCCTGGATGGATGCTTCCCTCCTGGCCACCAGCCCCAGGGCTCCCTGTGGTGTCCCCTGGCACTGCTCTCCTGGTGGGTCAGGTGATGCCTGGACCAGGACCCTCCTAACTCCATCTTTTTCCCCTTTCAGGGTGCTACTGGTTTTCCTGGTGCTGCTGGAAGAGTCGGTCCCCCCGGCCCCTCTGTGAGTACCCCGGTGGGGTGAGAAGTGGGCACCGGGACAGTGCTGGTGCTGGGGACCCATCCCTGCCATGTCCCAGGTGGTGCTGGGACATCCCTGGCCGTGCTTCAGCTGGGTCTGATGGCATCACCTCCGTGTCCCCCCCACTGCCCAGGGTAACATCGGCCTCCCTGGCCCCCCCGGCCCCAGTGGGAAGGAAGGTGGCAAAGGACCCCGCGGTGAAACCGGCCCCGCTGGCCGCCCCGGTGAGCCTGGCCCTGCCGGCCCCCCCGGGCCCCCTGGCGAGAAGGGCTCCCCCGGCGCTGATGGACCCATTGTAAGTCACTCCCGACGCGGAGCCAGGGATGCAGACATCGCCCATCCCAAGGGGGCATCAACCCCTTGGCAGTGCCCTCCATCGGGAGGATGCCCCCAGCCACTGCAGCACCCTGAGGTGCTGTTTGTCTCCCCCAGGGCGCTCCTGGCACCCCCGGACCCCAAGGTATCGCTGGCCAGCGCGGTGTCGTTGGTCTCCCTGGACAGAGAGGCGAGAGAGGCTTCCCCGGGCTGCCCGGCCCCTCGGTGAGTACCTGGGGGGCTCCCTGATGCTGGAACTGCCCTGGGATCCTACCAACCCATGGAAGATGCTTGATGGTGTCTGACCCGGTCCTGTCTTCTCCCCTCCGCAGGGTGAACCTGGCAAGCAAGGTCCCTCTGGCTCTCCCGGTGAGCGTGGTCCTCCGGGCCCCATGGGCCCCCCTGGCCTGGCTGGG
>JANHGB010022247.1:0-24592 GCA_026283785.1 Coracopsis vasa
GAGCAGGCGAGGGGTCTGCGGCAGCGCGCCCGCCGCTGCCCCGCATCGCCTGTTGCGGCGCCGCTCCTCGCTGGTAACTACCCTCTCATTGCAATTAACTGGTGATGATGGCGATGATGATGATGATGGTTTCCTCTCTCGGGGCTCGCGGAGACGGTGTGAGGGCTGGGGTGCGGGCGTGGAGCCGCGCGGTGGGAACCGTGCATCGTCGGAGGGGCGGGAAGCGGGGTGCCGGTGCTGTGGGTCACACGGCCTGCCCGGAGCCCGGGTGGGATAAGGTGCAAACATGGTGTTCTTCGTGCCGAGCGGGGTCGAGCTGGGCCAAACCTCCTCCAATTAGTAGCGGAAGTACAATTAATTTCAGCAGTGGACCCGGCGCTGCGCTCCTGGTTCAAGCAAGCCCCGTTTGATCAAGCGTGGTAGAAATCTCGCCTGGGTATGAAGTCTGTTGGAAGTGACTTGGAAATGTGGAAGCAGAGCAGAGCAGGGACTGGATGGGATGGGGAAGGCTGGGATGCCGAATTGGAAGCAGTTTTAGCATCTCTGTTAGCTGAAAATTATCTCATTAGGTTGCATTTAGGGACTGATGAGCAGTCTGCATCTGCGTTACACGGACGGTGATCACTCAGGATCGTTTTCTGTGTCAAAAACTGCTTAGCGGATACATTTAACCTTAGTATTTATTTTTTAAACTCCTTTTGATCCATAGGGTCCCGCTAAGGACAGCTTCTTTATAGTGGCAATAGTTTTGAGGATTTCTGAAGGGCATTTCTTTTGCTTCCCTATGGAAATGAAGAAGCTGGTTTGCATGTTGCAGATGACTCTGCTGTTTGTCCCTTGCCTGCAAGGGTAATGCTTCCCTACCAGGCTGGCAGCAATCAATTCCCCTCTCTTGCTTCTGCTTTTCTTTGCACATACTCCACTGTGTAAAGTGAGTGGACTAGGCTAAGGGAAAAATTTGGATGTCTTTCCTCAAAAGAAACTGGATAAATTAAATGAAAGGTATGGCTGCAGCGGGTGTAATAGATGCCAGAGGGGAATTATTTACGTAACACACCAAAGCATTTGCATTTTTCTAGTGCAGTCGTCATCCAAGGATCAATACTGTGCCCAAGTGATTTATTTTATCATTGGCTTTTGTGCTTAGTGGTGAAATTCACAGCGAAATGTCTTGACGAAGAAATACATGTTATGTGCGTGCCATGTGAAATCGCGAGCTCTCCCCCACTAGGTTGTAAGCTCATTTGGGCAGGTCCTCTTGTGTTACTATCTTTGCGCAGTAGTGATGGTTGCATATCCACCATGGTGTGGTCACACAGTGCTTGGTACTCGGGACTGGTGGGACACCTCTTCCCATCCTGGCACCCCTTTTTGTGGGAGGCAGAACAGGGGTGCTTATGCCTGCCTTTGGGTTTGGAGTTGGGTATGACCAGGGTGAGCATTCAGATCTGGGAGCTCAGACACACTCCCAATTCCCTTGGTCAGATGTAGGTGCCTGCACTGAAGATGACACTCTGAGGAAGGCTAGAAGGATATCTGGAGGATACCAGAATGCTCATACTGAAAAAAAGTTTGTATATGTTCATGCCGTTGACAGCAAAATATTGTGTTGCAGTCTTCCATTGGAGATAAATGTGGAACTTTAGGACTGGCAGTAGGGATAATCCAACAAAATCTTGCCAAAATATTTAATCTTTCTTCTCCAAAGCACTGACTTCAGCAGGGTTAGTAGTTAACATGCACAAAGCTGAGTGTTTGGAGGGTGGGACACCGTGTTGGCACACGTGCTGCAGATGGTGGTACTGAGCTTGGGCTTGGCCAGGTCCCTTCTGCCAGGTACCCACTGGCAGGGGCGGTAGGGGAAGCCTTTCCCGCAGTGCTGTCTCCTGGCTCAGCAGCGGTGTACAAGCCAACGCTATGTGAACCCCAGACTGAAAACCCTACCTGTTGAATACCAGAGTGTGATGTAGGCTTCCTCTCCTGAGGAAGTTTTGCATCCTGTATTCTGCGAGTGGGATGAAATTTTGCTCTTACAGGAGCTCCTGGCAAAACTTCTCCAGGCTTCACTGGGACTGTGATTTTCCCCATTTCAGATGAGAGGAACAAGGTGTCCTTTGTGTTTGTGAGAGCAAGGTGTATCTTTTTTTGCTTCAGCATAAAAAACCAGTTACAAGACCTGTATACCATCTCTCTCAAAGGCTTATGGGTGTCTGGTGTGACAAGACACATGAGAGGGACTTTGGCCCACATCTCCAGCAGTGTCTGGCACTGATCTCTATTAATGATCTGTCTTGGGTGACTGGTTGGATGGTTCTTTCATCAGCTGCTTCCAAAATCATCACCTCTATTCCTTTAACAATTTTTAAGACATACTAATTGTGAGTGAGAAGGTCAGCAACAGTGACAGTCCAGTAATGGTGTATGCTATAGATGTTATTCCAGAGTTAGAAGCCAAGATGAAACTCCCTTTCCCACATTACCATATTACGTGGTGCTTCCTCACCATTAACCATTTCTGTCTCTTGCATCCCATCATCATCTCTAAGACAGACCTGCAATTCATGAATTTTCCCATGTGCAACACACACTTCAGGTAGCCTTTGTTAAAAAAATAAATCCTCAGAACACTAATACCCTCCAATTATCCATGCCAAATCAGAGAAATGAGCAGCAAGGAACTATAGGCAGGGCTGTGTTGGGAGCTCAAGAGAACTCAGAGGTAGATGCCTTCTACTTCTCTGCATGCATATGTATAACCAGTGCTATTGCTAAATAACCAGACCTATTTATTTATGTATTTATGAATTTATTTATTTTACAGGTAACCTGCAGGTTTTGTCATGAAAATACAATCATTCATCAGAAATTACAGTCTCTTCCTTGCTATTATAGTCTATTCCTTGATGTTTTTGAAGGCTGGATAAAAAAGTACCAATTGTAACAGTGTGGGTTAACAAAATGGAATGATTTTCATCAATAAGAAGCTAGGACCATGCTGCTAGTCCTCCTACTGACCTTTAGTATTGGCAACATAGGGAGCACACAACAGGAAAAGTCACAAATTGGTAATATCATTACAAGGTGAACTTGAGGGATGGATTTCTAAATTGATGGTGGACTCTGCAAAGAAAAAAATCTACTTTCATTCTCTCAGTATTTTGCTTTATTCAGGCACAAACTGTGCTGCCTTTGGGCAGAGACCCTCTGGAGAGTGCCTTGACTCTTGGGAGCCCTGAAGTTCATCCCACTGCATACAGGCTTAGGAGCCTGAGTGGATGCTCAGTGTTAGGGAGGGGAGTACTCCCTGTGTAAACTTCTGCAGTCTGTAGGCTTCCTCTTTTCCTTCCTACCCTACCTAGTGACCTAGTGACCCATAGTATTTACAGTGCATTCATTTCCTTCTCAATTAGGGGAATACAACTATTCCAATTTCCTTCTTTCTTACGGAAAGAGAGCTAGTCCACTTAATCAGCATTTTGAATAAACCTATTTTTTTTGTTTTTCAATTTGCTTTAGTTATGTTTAACCCATTTGTTTCTATTGTGATCATCCTTATACTTATTTTTTTAGGGTTTTATTCTGAATCAATATCTACATATTTACCTAGTTTAAAATTTTTGTATCTGTGTTGGTTTTCATTATTGAACCTTCAATATTTACTCTTCCTTTCCTGTTGTGGTATTTTAGCACTAGTAAACCTTTATTTGATTGTGATTGGATGCCCTTGGCCGTTACAGTTTCAGGAAGCCACAGAAGTTGTTTTGTATGGTTTTTTGCTTTAAAGAAAATCTCAGAAGGCGGCCAGCACATTTCATTTTGCTCTTGCAAGCCCTTATCCTGCAGGAAGCGGACTGGTTTAGCTCATATGTATGAGCTAAGTAAACATGTATGCTTTTACATCAGAATTTTCCTTCCTGTAGCACTGCATTTTCATTTAACTCACTGAGCATGAGATTTGTGTAGATGAACACCAGAGGTCCCTTCCAACCAATGTATCCATGCTCCTTCCTTCTCAACCTGTTCAAACTGGGTACCACAGGATGGAAAAGCGTGGTTAAAACTCTAGTGTCCAAGTTATCTGGGACAGCAGAGTGGCAACACATGTCTTCACATCACACTTAAATCAGTGAATCCAAAAGTTCATTGGAAAAGGGGGTCAGCATCTTTCTGGAATTGATTTCCCCAAAGATAAAGCCCTGTAAAACTGCAGTAAAAAAGTATTTGTTTCAGAGACCTGAGTATTTTTACAAAGTGTTTTTGTTCTTGTAAGCAGAAATAGCTGTATTCCTTAGAAAAGTGGAATTTCCTCATTACAGTTCCTGTAACTGTGCTGTTATGTTGCCTTGAAATGAAGGGGGTTTTGTTAACTTTTACCAATGCTTGTTGCTTTGTTGGGATTGAATTTCCTATCCCTTTCAGGGCAGAAAAAAAAAAGCAAACCAGAAGTTTAATTTTCTTGTGTGTACAGGTAAAAGGGAGCCAGCGTGCTGGGGAAGAGTAGAATTGAGTGGAAAAAAAATCGTTGGGGAAAAAGCCAGAGTTTTGGGGTTTTTTTTGTTGGTTGGTTTGGGTTTATTTAATTATAGTTTGTTATGGTTATTATGTTAAATAACAAGGAAGAAACCAAACCCCACTCTCTGTTCTGAAGCAGAAGTCACAAGTTGAATCACTGAAGACATACATAAAAACAGTATCTTTAGAAACAACTTCTTTGTTTCACGATTATGTAAAGATACATGAGAACATTCTCTAATTTTTTATATAAACAAGTTTCTGAATGACTTCAAGGAGTTGTGAATATAATTTTTCTTTTACCACTTATGGGAAGAACTCAAAAGAGGAGATTTCAGTCTATCTCACAGACAGACGCTTCTTTGTGTTTACAAGACCATAAATAATTTATGCCATATATAAAAATCACCTTAGAAATTATTCAACCTTTACCCTACTTTTAAACTTCAAAGCATCTGTACTTCTAAATGTCAGCAAACTTTTCTAGCATTTGTGCTCTGTTGTTTTCTATACAGTCCTTGCTTGCCTGACATTCTGTAAAGAGTAAACATATGTAAATATAATACTCAGTTTGTGAGATTCTTACAATGAAGTACTGGTAATAAACTCTTGAAAATGTAACTGGCTCCTATTAGTTAGCTTTGGCAGACTGTTTTTCTCTTCTCCTCCTGTATGTTTGCTGTCTTTATGTACAGACAGGTGTCATGACTTGCTCCTCAGTTTTGTCACCTGCATATCCAGGCCATGGTTTTAAAAATAAAACATAGATTTCAGATTATCCAGTTTAAGACATGAAGAAAATAGAGCAGTCTCTGGAAAGTGCTGAGCAGCTACTGTCAGAAAGCTCTACTGTACTCCTTAGGGTGCCGGGGAAGAGGATGCATCCAGGCTTTCTGGAAGACCTGCAGACTAGAATTTTATGGAAGTCCTTGGGTTCTGGATCTGAGAATTCACCCATCTCCATTCAGGGTTAGGGAAAACAGCAAAGGCTTCCACATCAGAAGTGGAAATAGCTTGAATTACATTTTGCAGGCACAGTGAGGTCATTTGCATATTAGTGACTTGACCAGCTTGGCTTTAATAAGGAATGTTAATCAGAGCTGTGATTAACACAGGAAGTGTGAGCAGGGGCATGCAAGGAGCAACAATGTCAGAACATTTATTTTTGCCTGTGAATTAAAATGAAGTAGTTTATGCATTATTGGAAAAACACCCTTAGTTTCTCCTAACAGCTCTATTTTAAAATACTCACTTTGTCATTCTTCATAAGCATGCTTTCCCATCAGCTTGGATCCTGCTCATCATGGGGATCCTCACTGGCTGCTTACCGATGTTGTAAGGCTAGGCAGAGTAACTCCTAGCTTGGATGATCTCCCTTTACTAAAAGCACCACAAGTCAGAGAAAAGCATCCTCTTCATCAGGTACCAAAAGCTAGATGCCTTCTCAAGATGGCTGGTGGGGTTGCTCCCATAAAGAAGCCATCTCCAAGTGTGGGAACAGGCTCCCCTCTACCTGGTGGGAGAGACCTTTGGTGCCATCAAGTCATAAGCCTGGGGGCATCTGCTGCGTGTGAAAAGATAACATAGGCCTCACATGGATAGATGGTGTGAGGGACAATGGGGCAGAGATAGTAACACTGTGCTGCTCCCTGATGAACTGGGGCTATCAGCCACTGAAGGTCTCCCATGCTCATGAGAGCATGTTTCTCAGAACCAACACAAACCACAAGCACTTTAAAAAGCAGCTGTATTTCAATATGCATGTCAGTAGGAAGTCTGATATTTGCAGAAGTTGTTGGGTTTTAGGTAGTATGGGAGGTGTCAATGTGCACAGGGTATTTGGGACAAATAATTAAAATAAATATGTCCTACAAAGAGAAACTAATGTTTTGCACATTTTGCTTCTTGGTGGTGGTAAATGTTTTACGGGATAAGGCAGTAATCAGTTTCTTTATCCTTATATTGCAAACAAGTTCTTATATTGTCTATTTGCTATGTCAGAAAAAGATATCAAAGGAGAGAGAGTTCCTAGAAAATGACAAAGGGATTTATAGGTAATCAGAGAAGGAAAATGTCCTTACTAAAGATCCTGTAGAACCACCTTCAATCTCCTGTAAGTAACAGGATGACTGACACATTTTACATCTAATTTCTAGTATCAGAAGGAATCAAAATATTTGTTATTACTAATCAGTTCTGGTTTTTTTTAAAAGAAATACCACCCTTCCCCTGTCTTGTTTTCATTTGGAGTGCTCATTCAGTTAAGCAGTGAGCCCCAGTATTTTAATGTGGATGCTGCAGACATAGACGAGAAAAGAATTTGTCAAGCCAATGCAAAAGCAGCCTGTGGGTGAGTATTGGCATTTTACACTGGTGTTCAGGTAACCCCAGTTGCCCTTCATGCAAAGCTGTGAGTGCTCAAGCATTCAGCTTTGTCTGCACCTCTCGTTTGCATCCCAGTGTCCTGACTTCATCCGCATCTACTTTCACAATTACATGGCCCATGTAGATAGCAAGAGGAAGGACTGCCCAATGGTTAGACAGCTTTTTCAAACCGTGGGAGAGCTCTCTCAGATAGATGGCTATATTAAAAATATGTCCTGTGTGGGTTGTTGGTTTTCTTTTTGGGTTGGCTTTTTTTTTTTTTTTTTTTTTTTTTTGTGGGGGGGTGTTTTGTTTTTTGGGGTTTTTTGTTTGTTTGTTTTTGTTTTTGTTTTGGTTTGGTTTTAATAAAAGAAGTAGGATACATCAGTCAGCAGCAGCTCAGCTGCTACCAGCATTTAAGCTGCCTTCTGTGAGCAAACTCAAGTATTTCTGCACTACTCTGCCTTCAGTGTCTACATGCCCTTTGTTAAATGGTTTTGTGCAACCAATGGTAACCAGAAATCCTACGAGATGCAAGAGAGATATCCCCTTAGGCTGTGACCACCATGTACCTGCCATGTATTTATCCTCTCATCCTTCCTCTTGGAGCCTTTCTTGCGGTGGGATTTGAGGACACTCCTGTGTTGGCTCTGCTGCACAGAACCCATGCAGTGGCATGTCCCAGTAATTTTGAGCAGAAGCACACAGTCTTTGCTTACATGGTGACTTACATTGCAACGGCAGGTAGCAAGACCTGCTGAAAAGATGGCCCTTAGTAAGAGTTGGGGTTTGTGGCTGCAGACACCTGTGTGCTGGGAAGGAAGCCCACAAAGCTCTCTGGGGAGGCTGCAGAGCAGCTGGTGCAAGGGATCTTAATAAATGTGTAGTAATTTCCTTCTCATTCATAAGTCAACATTTCTTGCAGTCATTGCTGGAACATACCCTTGGGCATAGCAGCACAGTTCACATGCCAGCTGTCCTCACAGGGCCTCATTCATGCGGCTGTGGCCAGAAATGCACTCGCCGAAGGTGTCCCTGAGCTTTAATAAGAGAAAGCCCACAGTATTGATATGTTACTGGGATGTGGAAATACACTTGTTTTTAAACCAAACGGTAACAGCCCTTCAGCCATGGAGGAAACAGAGGTTACAACATATAGCTGAAACTACAGAGGAAATGTAAACAGGCTGAACTAAACCTGCTCTTTGCAAAGGCACCTGCAAACCCCCTTGGTTAAATGTGATTTGCAAGTCAGATCCTGCAGCATGAAGTCTAGGATGAGCTTGCAATATCAGTGCGCTGAACAGGAGCACAGTGGGTCTTACCTCTTTGTGAAATGAGTCAGAAGAAGACTGGTTTGTAGGGGATCATTGCAGGACATCGGAGCCACCCCTCAGTTTTTCTTCCTCTTTATGTTGCAATTGCTGGAACAGTTCATGTGCTGAGAGGCACCAGGCAAACTGGTGGGATTTTCTTCGTTGTGAGATCTTTGCTTGGCTTTGCTATGGGTTGGCTCTCCAGTGATTCTGACAGCTAAAACAGGTATTTCATTGCACGCTACTCTGTCATGTAATATTGTATTACATGTAATAATGTATTACATATTGTAATGCTGTGAAGAACATAGATACTTTCTACCCTAATGCTTAGAAAAGGATTTAGAGATACTGTCATGTAGGAAACTCATTGCTGCTCATGTGAAACTTATAACTCACAAGTGGGAAAAGGCAAAGAAATGCCTGAAGGAGCATTAAACCAGCCAAAGCAAGTTTAACCAGCAGGCAGACTGCTCCTGCCACTCATGACACTAAACTGTCTTTCCTTTGAGCTATTTGGTGGTTTGTGCTGATCTTTTATCTCCACCTCATTCCACCTCTCCTGTGTGGCTATCCTTCAGTCCTGGCTAGCAAAGGGGATGGAAGAAAAACTGAATGTGCTTCTGCTTTCTTCTTCCCCCTACCCTTAGCAGCTCACTGAATGATGGTGGTAGAGCAAACCTTCTGTCTATCTATCTGTTATACCTTGTTTCTCTTACCTTCCTCTATGTCTCATCTGTGGGAGTGCATACCCTTTGGGTAAGCTTTCTTTCTTATCCTCTGTCTTTCTTCATTCCTGGAACCACAGTGCTCAGAGGCTCCAGAAGCTATTTTAGAAACCACTCCTAGGAACAAAGAAGACACAAAGATGAAAAGGGAAAAAAAGCTGAGAACCCAGGAACATTCTGGAAGAAGAATCCCCAGCTGCATTACCTCTTCCTCTGTGCAAAATTGAGGTGTGGGGAAAGATGATTTCTGGCCAGCACTTCGCAGTGACTGAGGCCTTTTTCATCCTTGAGCAGTAATGTGTCTCATTGTACCTGGTGCTGAGTTTTGGAGTGGACTCCATGGCCTATCTGTTCATGGCAGTGGTTGCCAGGTGTGTCTTTGCCACTTGCTTTGGTGGGAACATGCCCAGAAGAGCAGGATTGGCAATCCTGATGCCACCAACAAGCACACAGACACACACAAGATACAGTTGTGGAGTTTCAATTTCTAGTGGTGAATCTTCCGTCTGTGTTCCCCAAAGGTCTTTCACTTCAAGCAGTCAGCAAATTATTTTTCTCTTTTACAATGTGTGCCTTCTGTATGATTGCTAAATTAACTACCCAATAGAGAGGGGATTCCTGACCATATTTTAGTTTTTTAGCTTTGTTGTTTTTAACATGTTAGCTAAACATGTTGTTTGCTAAAACTTGCCCAGGTTGCCTCAAACTTTTGCTCGGGTATGCGAAGCCTCACGCTCTTGGCCACTGTTACTGTCAAAGCCTGGCTACTGTTCTATATAGACTTCTAGAATTTGAACATGTCTTTGGATGAATACCCTTCGTTTGCCTCACAAAGCACATCCATATCTTTTCAACCTTATCTCAGCTGAGCTCCCAAGAGGTATCAATGCCAAGAACTAGGACAGGAAGGTATCTGACCAGTAAGATGGAAAAAAAAAATGCAAGGAAAACCTTGGGTTTGCTTATTTGAGATGAGCAAAGCTGATACTGAAAACATGCAGGAATCATAACTGGGGTTTTGTGGGGCTTGGTCTGATGCAGAATTACAGCCAAGACCAGCTGTAATCAGCGTGCATGATTGCTAGCAGGCAGAGAGGGACAGAAATGTCTTCCCCTTCCCAAGCTTTTTCCTTCATAATTGTTAGTTTATGTATGTCATGGAAGGGATTCATCCCAAATACAGGCTCTGACTTGGAGGTTTTCTTCATTACCATGTAAAAACATTACTGGGACTAGATTTGCCAGGAAAGACGGTGGCCTTGTACTCATTCCTTTTCCAAAAATGGAGATGTACCAGGTAAGAATTTTATGCATTTAGGACCTTTGCGGAAAGACTGATGTCAGATACCTCTGTGTTTAATTTACACCCAAAAAAACCAAACCACCCTATCTTTTTTTGTCTTCCTGCAGCTTCAGTCGATGCAGGATATGTTCCGAGTGAAAGGCTGTCACCCAGCGCAGCACGTGGTCAGCCTCGTGCTGGCTTCCACCAGGGTGGTGAGTCCCCTTGATGCAGAGCCAGAAGGAGGGCGAGCTCTGCTAATACAACCATGACAAGGCTGGAAACAAAACCCCCTCAATTCGGGCATTTGATCTCCAGATTCTGTACTGAGATATATTTTTTTTTTGGATGTGCTGTAGAAGCAGAGCAAGTTCCTCCTGGGGAAGGCGAACTTCCCCTCCCAACGGGGAACTAATAACTGCTTGCACGGGTTTCTGAGCAGCAGTTTCTGTGCAGAATTTCAGACCACTGACCCCCAGGCTTGGAAAATGCAGGCGAGAGGCTGCAAAAAGAAGTGGGGCTTCCGAGTTGAATGTGAGCTGAGTGCCATTAGAGATATTACGAAGAACGCTGTCGGAAGAGCACTGATGAGAGCAGAACAAGCAGAAACTGCTACAGTTGGAGTCAGGGAGTGAGGAAATGGCAAGAGGTAGAGGGAGAAAGATAAAAAATACAGAATATGTTCAAAGGGAAAATGAGAGAATAAAGGGAAACATGAAAAAAAAAGGAAGAGATACAAAAATAAAATTTTTAAAGAAGCTGAGTTAAAAAAAAAAAAAAAGTAAAATAAGCTAAAAGCAAAGCAAGCAGCCTGGGAGGTTAAAATTTCCAACATTTAAAAAGATATAAAATCAAAACATAGTGATAGACTATTCAAGAGGATATGCATGCGAGTGAGCCTGCATGCACATGACATTTTGATCAGTCTTCCATTTCCATCTGGATCTAAAGGAAATCAAATTATTTCTTTTCCTTGGCAAAGAGCTGCCTGTGAGGAATTTATCTGGGAGAGCAGCTTTGCTTATAGCTGTGGGATTTTTTTCCTGCCACTGCACCAGTTTGCAGCAAGAAGACAGGTACTAGAAATTCTAGCACTGGGATGGTGGTGCCTGGGTTCCCAGCAGAAGTGCTTTATCTTTGCCGTGACAGGCACCTTGGGTGCGTGGTGGAGCTCTGCACCCACGTATTTGGCAAGGGAGGGGGTCTGGGGAAGCCCGTTTTTATACTGTGCCAAAGTCACCTACTTGCAGTTTGCTCACCAAACATCAGGTGAGATTGAGATGGTGAGTGTAACAAACAAATGAGAAGGTTGGTTAACTGTGAGACAGCTTCTGCCAGATCCATATTCTCAAAAATCATGACTTTGTTTCCATCCAGCTTTGCAAAAACAACTGTCATAATAATTATAATTAAAAATAAAATATTTTTTTCCATTTGTTCCTCCATGCTTTTTACTCCTGTAAGCCTCTGGCCAGCTGAGCCACCAGCGTCACATTTTCATACTCTAACCCCATCATAAAGATTAAATATTTCCTGAAAGAAAGCCAGTACAAAAATTAGGAAACAGGCTTGGGGCTGAGTCTGGGTCTAACCAGGACTCTGGTTTTCACAGGAATGCAAAAGAAAAACAAAACAACAAGGAGGTGTGCTCCCTCCTGTCACTGCAGTCAGGCTTAGGGGCTGGCTGAAAGTCATGGCCAGCCCCTCAGTGAACAGTGGTTGGGCTTTCCAACCTCTTCTTCTCTCTCCCCCACAAAGTAAAACCTAAGATTAGCTCATGCACTGTGATTAATATTTCACTAGTACTCCCCATTGCAGCAAATGGCTGGTTCTGCTCAATAATTCATGGCTGGGCGTAGCCTATTAAATTTGTAGTGGGGTGTACACTTTCCTGTTATTTATTTATCATTGCTTTCATTTTACAGGGTCTTTTTCCCCCTGCGATTTCATTTTTCACTTAAATGCCTCTCCTTCAAAGTTCAGACTGCTTGCAGGAAATTAATCTTGCTCCTTGCACCTTTTAAGTAAGGCTAAGCTCTTACTGCAAGGGCCTGGGCCATAAGGAGGACTTTCAGACACACAGCCACTTCAGTGCAGGAGATCTCTTTGAAGCAAATGACTTTGGGAATTTGGTACCAAGTCTGACAGCCCAAAGTTCATCCATGGCCTCAGAGCTGTTTGCTTTTTGTTTCATAGGGATGTTTGGCTCCTTCTGCTGTGGGAAAAACCTGCTTCAGGACCAGCAGTTGATCATTAGCCCATCTCCTTCTCTGCCAGCAGGCACTGTTCTCTCCTAGGCCCCTGAACATATATTTTGGGGAATGTAAATTTTTCTAGGCTGATTGTAGGTTGTACCCTCTGCTTAGAAGTGATCTTTTTCTTTGCTTTGTGGAAACAGTCTACTCATAGCTTATTTTGTGGCTCATCTTGATTGATTGCTAAATAACATGGCTTGACAGTGAAACTGAAATACAGATTTCCTTAGAAGACTCTAGAAGGTGTTCAAGAGTTAAGAATTTGGAAACTGTGAGCTGCACAAGGATGTAAAATCGTAAACCAGTCTCCCAGCTTAGGTTTAACAGGACATTACCCTCCTGGTCATTCTCCAAAGGAGAGGGTGAGGTTTGGAGAGCCACTGCTTCTGAGAATGACCCCACCAAACCCATGCTTTTCAGAACAAGAGAACTCTCTTTCTACATTCCTCTATCTCCAGATGTGCTAATATACAAACCTAGATGACCCTCCCTACCCAAGTGTCAATGCCTTGTTGCTGATTCACACCCAGCTCTGCTGTGTGGCAAGTTTCCCTTCATTTTCTTCCCACCTATGTAGGCATGGGCCATCACCCTCCTCCATACTACCTCCTTCCTCCTCCTCTGATGCCACACAGCAGCTGTGCAGGGTCCTGCTGGGAATGATGATAGCAGAGGTCCATGAGGGTCAGTGGGTCCTGCCATGGAGAGTGGTGGTTGCATGGGGGCTGGTGATCCCACGTCTCATGGAGGGGTAGCACAGTGGTGGACTCCAGCTGGAGGTGAAGCTCTGCAGGGATAGATCTGCCCCAATCCTTCCTGCATGGACAGACTGAGACAAAGAGTGAGATGCTCTTGTTGTACCAACAAATATTTCATGATATCATGATTCCACCCCAAAAGCCCCCAGTACCCAAGTTGTGACAAGTTCAGTGGGATCACCCACTATTGCTTTGCATTCTCAAGGCTTCTTCTGTAATGTGGGAAGAAAACAGAATAAAAGGTGTTATTTTCACAGGCATTCTGCAAAGTCCACAGTCTTTAGTATTCTCTCTCCTGCAGGCATCACACGTGGCATTTCAGAATACGTTGCTAACATAGTCCCAGCATCTGGTCAAATTACCTCCCCCCACCTGAGTACATGCCATCAGAGTAATGACTCCTGCTTCACAAGGACTCATTTACCTTTCAACAGCATTTAAGTTCCAAGTTCAGAAAGGAGGCAGGCATTTCAGTTCCTAAATCACTAGTGGCTACAGAAAGTGTCACTGTCTTTAAGAGGAACAGCAACAGGGTCACACAGAATAAAGGTGTGATTCAGATCACATCAAAGTGTAGTAGGAATTAGATAGGGTCCTATGTACTTACATAAGAGCAAGATATTTGTTTGAACGAGGTCACTTTTAAATATTTTCCATTAATTTTTATTTGCCCTAGTTTTTCATGGACTGGGAGGTTTCCCTCAAAGGGTTAATTTAAAATTGTGCTTTCATTATAACAAAGATACTTTGCAGGGTCCGCAGGAAGCTTCCACTGTCAGCTTGGAAGATGTGTGCTGCTGTCCCTGCTCTGCTGCCCACCATGCCCTTCCCATCATGTGTATGTTCTTGGATAGAGGACATGCCCGCAACTCATGACAACCCATGACTGTATCAGCAGTGGCAAGGGAGGCATTACATTATATGAATGTGATTTTGTGAAATAATAGCTTTTGGAGAAACTCATTCCCTGAAGTAGAAGCAGGCTGCAAGAAGGGAAAGGTCTTGGGAGACTGCAGTGGGCAAACGCAAGAGCCAAGACGTGGTCGTGCCAGAACAGGCCACCACGGGAATACCCTTCCCTAGTTCCCACAGGGAAACTGTTCACCTGTAGCACACCCCAACTCCCTTCTCAGTTGGGGATCCCTGTATACCCTCTCTGGGCTGCCAGAACACAGTGCTGCTAAGTAAGATGCTGCTGTACCTCTTCTTAGGTAAATGCCCCAGTTCCTCCCAGTATAATTCCCATTCATTAGTGGAAACAGGTTCCATGGTTTCCACAGGCTTTTTGGGTTGCTGCTTACCTTGCTGAGCAATATCTGAGCTTGATGATGGTAGAAAGTGGGCAGTCACCACCCTTCCTAAGGCTCCCCATGGCACCCAAGGATGAAGGGAAGGAAGGTAAGAGCCTGTTGGCAGGCAAGGAGGCAGGAGTGAACTCACACTGCTGCTCAGAGCTGTGGTACTGACACAAAGGCAGAGGAGAGCAGAGGCTGCGGGAGAGGAGGAGAAAAGTGGTGGAAGGGTTGGAAGTCCACAGTGACACGGTCTGGCTGACCTGCAGAGAAGGCTGGCTGCATTGCATGGGCAGCAGGATGAAAGTGTCAGCCTGGCAAAAGGTAGGTGGAAAGAAAGGTCCCACAGGGACAATAAGGGGCAAGGTTTTTGAAGTGTTTTAGTGGTGACAACATAGGGGAAAGGATTGGTTTTGACCTGTTCAGCTGTGTCTCAGGGGCATGGTCTTTTTATAGTTATAGTCCTCCCTCTGTGAGTGATTAGACACAGCGCATGCTAATATATGGTGCTTAATTTGTAGACAATCATTTCAGCTGTTTCCTAATGTCTTTGCCCTCCCCTTCTGTAACTCTTCTGCCTTTCATGCAAGTAGATCACAAAGTAGCTGCATTGGGATTTTGGCCCTAAGACTGAAGCTGTAAGTCAAGTGTATTATTTTTCTAATGCAGGACAGTAATGAACATTTAACTCAGTACCACAGGATGTCCTGCTGTAACACTAGCCTTTTGCTAACCATAAGCATACTTTATTGTAAAATAGAAGGTATTTATATTGAAGAGTTACGGTTCAACACACTTCTAGGAAATCAATACTATAATGACTGCCTGCAGTATCCTGCCCCATGTAAGAAATTGCATTTGAGAGATCATTGTCACATAATCACATATTGTCAGCATTACCACAAACAAACTTCACAGAGGTACAAATTAACCAAGTACAGGTAGGAGTTAACTATTGCACCCTGCCAGTTAAATGTATTTCAGTGCTGCCCAACAGAACCACAAAGTGGTTTGGGTTGGAAGGGACCTTAAATATCATCTAGTTCCAGATCCCCTGCCACTAGACCAGGTTGCTCAAAGCCCCATCCAGCCTGGCCTTGAACACTTCCAGGACTGGGCAGCCACAACTTCTCAGTTGTGGAAAACTTCTTCCTAATATCTAATCTAAATCTCCCCTCTGTCATTTTAAAGCCATTCCCCCTTGTCCTATCTCTGTGTACTTGTAAAAAGTCGCTCTCCAGATTTCTTGTCAGGTTCTTTAGGCACTGGAAGCTGCCTTAAGGTCTCCCAGAGCCTTCTCTTTTCCAGGCTGAACAACCCCAACTCTCTCAGCCTGTCTTCATTGGAGAGATGCTCCAGCCCCCTGAGCATCTTCGTGGGCCTTCCTCTGGACTCGCTCCAACAGGTCCAAATCCTTATAAAATTGTTATCTGTGTGATGCTTCAAGGGTGCACAGTGCAGAACTTAAGTAGGGTTTGCTGTAGCAGGACTTCAGCTGGGGTTGTGTGTAAAGACTACTTAACAATGTTTGGTGAGACAGCATTATTAGGTATACACAATGACATCCCAGTAGATCTTGAAATAGGGCAGAAAAAGGGAAAGGGAATCATGGTTCCCATGGTAAATCTATCAAAATCTTTTGTTTATACTTGCCTTATAAATCCATCATACTTTAAATCTCATCCTCACTGTCTTTGTATTTCTAAGCTTGTTTGAGCGCTCTTTCAGCACAGCTGGTGCCTATTGGTATGAATCAGTGCTGTGTGCTTATGACACAGTACTGAACTCAGTCTAAGTGACATGAATATAAAATATTATACTCTAAGACGGAAAATCTGAGCCCCTCACCTATCTTCTGCATAAACTACAATAACTCAAGAAAGGATATTTAGAGTGCTTAGCAAACATCTCTGATAAGGAAAACCCCACCCCTGGTTTTCCTGTGCAAGACATTAGATTTAAGGCATGCAACCATTTGGTGTCCTCTTCCCTATCTCAGAAAAGGTATTGCAGCATTTAGGGAGATGTTGTGGAGAGCAACAGAAATAATTAAGGACTTCAAAAGGTCTGTAAGAAAAAAGTTGGGGCAAGCATCAGGCTGGCGTTAAATATCCTAGAAAACAAAGAAGAGGAGCTGTGGCAGAGTCTATCAGATAATAAAATACCATAGGGGAGGTATTTTTCAAATAGAAGGAAGTCATAAAAAAATGCCTGTAACATGTTTAACAAAATTACAAATTTTGTTTTGTAAAAAAACCAAGAAAACAAACAACCAACCAACTAAAAAAAACATCCCCCAAAAAACACCCACAGAAAAAAAAAACCCCAAAACCAAACACCAAAAAACAAAATTACACATTTCAGTGTAATTCTGAATACAGTGAATGTACATGTGCTTCAAGGATGGATCTCAGCTATGGAGATTTGTTCGTAAGATCATGAAAAAGCTCTCTACATCAGTATGTAACTGATGGTCCAGCTGGTCTGATGAATTGTAAATGGCAGCTTCTTCATTAATGCTATTCAGTTTGGTCATTTTTCCAGCTGCCTGTTTTCAGAGGTGAAAGTCAGAACAGAAGTTGTTAAAAGAGCTGAAGGATGAGTCTTCAGCTTGTGGAAAGAGGTGGAAATTCTGCTGTTAAGGCAGGACATTTCTTAAAATCCCCATGGGGTTGATGAATCACTTTCATCTATTGATGTTGTGTTTTCAGTTCTGCAAAGGCTTCTAATGCTGTATCATCAGGGTTGAAAGAGAGCTGGTATCTGCACCCATCAAGCACTTTTATGCTTGACCCTCAGTGCAGCTGGGAAAAGTATTCTTGAAATCAGTATCCGTTGTGAGGCTGCATGAGGAGCACTGTGTCCTGTTTGAGGCTCCCCTGTACAAGAAAGGCTTTGACAAACTGTAGAAAGATACCAGGATGATCATGGGCTGGAGCACATGAGATCCAAGAAGAGCTGGAGAGGGCTGGACTTGTTCAGCCTGGAGAAGAGAGGCCTGAGAGGGATCTTCTTGGTGTCTAACACATACCTAATTGGAGCTTATAGAGAAGATGGAGGCAGCCTTTTGTCAGACATGCACACTGAGAATAAAAAGGTCACAATTGCATCAAGGGAAATTCCAGCCACATGTAAGGAAAAAACATTTTCACAGTGAGGACACTCAAACGTTGGCAGAGGCTTCCCAGAGATGCTGAGGGGTCTCCATTCCTGGAGACACTGCCCCAAGCTCTCCAACCTGACTTTGCAGCCAGCCCTGTGCTGAGCATAGGGTGGGACTGCAGACCTTGTTATGCAAGTTTAAAACATGGTGCTCCTATCACCAGAGAGAGAAGGCGTTTTGTGCGTGTGTGCACATGCTTAGTGAGAGAGAACAGAACCAAAGAGGGGTAAAACTAAGAGGAAGCAGTCACAACAGTGGAGCTATTGTAGGAGTAGTGAGGTAGACTAAGTAGGTAGTAGTAGAGGTAGACCAGAGATTTCCTTATAAAGACAAAATCTATTTCACTTCCTTCTCTGGGCTCACTCACTCTTGGGCTTTCAGCGTTGGGCTTGACTAGCTTCTTTGCTGCTTTGCAGAAAAGGAGGACCTTCCTAGTGACGCAGCAACCTTTCGACATCCTGCTTTGTAGTTACCCAACCTACAAGAAGTTTGGTTTTTCTTCTGTTGGTTTCTCTCTCTGTTGGATTTGCCGTGGTTGAGCTGTTGCTCTGGCAGTTTGGACCGACCACTTGAACCCAGGAGGTAAGACCATACCACCTGCTGTTTCTATAGCAAGCTGCCCTCATAGGGCGTACAAGCAGCTTAACTGCACAGGAAACTGTGGTCACCGTAAAAAAGCAGTGCAGGCTCTGTACTAGCATAAAGCATTTTCCAGTTGTCTTGTGCATGACATTTCTACTGACCTTCAGGAAAGTGTTTGATGTATTTAATTGGGCAGAGTGGTCCTTAACTGAGTAGAGTGGTAGTCTGAATTTGCATCGATTTGGCAGGGTGTGATGATGCAAGAAGCCATTATATAGATTACAGAGTGGATCCCTGGAAGAAGGTGACTGTGATGCCAGTGATGAAAAATACAGTTTCATAAAGCTAATGTATTTTGGCCTGTAGTATTTATAATGTACTCTGTTGACTGTTAGGACATTTATACTAGGCTTTTATAAATGTAATTTTACTCTGACGACAATAAATAAAACTGACTCATTATGGAGCCTGATTGTAGTAGGGACTTCTGCTTTAAAAACAGTGGTGCGGGGTGCTCCTAACGTTGAATTTGCCTTTTAGGATCTTGACTGTTGAAGTTGGTCAGGCCTGTCCCTTGTCTTCTTTGAGTTTTCTGCTCAGGGTGTGGGTGATCTGTAACTTGTAAATGTCTGCAGACATTTTAGGTGATTATATTGTGAACAGGAGCCTTTGGGTCCAACTTTTTGCTCTGTAAGAGCAGTAGACTTGCTGGTTTTGTCAGATAGTGTTTTCCTCAGCACATAGATTTGGTTTGAACACTATCTGTACAACTGGCTCTTAAGCCTGTGAGCAGCTTGACTTTTGAAGCAGACGAGACCTCAGGTCTTTGTAGCCAAAGTCACAGACAACATCAGCCCTCACTGCTGGACGTGTAAAGTTAAAACCTCTAGCAAATGGAGGTTAGATTGTGTCATCAGGAGTGCAGATGGGTGCTCAGCAGATGGCTGTTTGATTGTCTTGGTAGAAGCAGATCACACCCTGAAACCTCTCATGTAGAGGAACTCCAGCATGCATTGCTTTCCTCCCCTTTTGCTTGTCACACAGGAACATTTGCCCTTGTGAAATGGGGCCAGAAGGCCTTCAGAGGGTCAGGGCTGGGCTGGGGAAGCTCTGCTGAGCGGACAGGAGATGTGGAAACCCCCTGTTTTCCTGTGGTGAGAAACTCCATCGAGGAGAGATGTGAGGGCCAGGAGGCACTGGGAGGTACCTGCCTACTTGCTGGTAGCAAGAGCTGGGATTTCTCCTTCAGTCCTGACTGTGAGATCCAGATTTACTTAACTGAGAAGCTGAAGGCAATGCTCATGAAATAGGCCAAAAAGAGCTTTTATATGTCACTGGTTTTGAATCTGCTTCCTCAATTGAAACCAAATAAGGGGTTGGACTGAATACTGTTATGGTTATAAAATGTTTGAGAGTCTTCATGAAAATCACTGTACTTAAGTAAGTCTAGTGGTATTGCTTCTCTCTCCCTGCTCACAGAACCTAATGTGTACTCCATCATGTTTCGTTATGCTACCATTTTTTTTGTAATCCTGTTTCCTTCTGATTTCAGTTAAAATACAGCTGTGTAGAATGGAGCAGAGCTATCTACTTGATAGAATCATACAGTAAAAGTCATCATCATATGTTTTTTTAAAGTACAAAAGAGGTTGAGTAAAGGGGAAGGAAAGAGACGGGCAAGATAGGAGAATACAGTGCATTCAGAAATGAGCTGATTTTCATACTCTCAGCCCTTTCATGAAAAAGAGCAGACTGAAGTGAAATGCTGATACAAAACAAAATATTTCACAAAATTAAAAATATTTACTAATAAAAAAAAGGAAATGGAATTTAGATGCTGCAAGAGGGAGCAGAGGGCTCTGCATTGGTCACTCTGTGCAGCTTTGCAGTTATTAAAGGGGAAAGCTGTAGGACAGGAAATAAATCGCTGCTGCTGGGTGAGATGAGTGGGGTGTCCCAGATCTGGAGGCAGCACCCATGGGAGGGTGCTGAAAAATCCTACTGAAATCAGTGAAGAGCCCTGCAAAACTGAGAACAGAATACCACTCCTGGCATGGGAGCAACAGCAACAGATTCATAAATCTGGGTGGAATCAGTCAAATGCAAACATGCATTTGTATCTAAAAATAATACATCCACCTCCTCTTTACAGCTGGAACATGTTTTTAGCGTTTTCCATGCACAGAGGAACTGTTTTCCTGCTAATGAGCTGAAAACACAGGCCATGTTCTCCTTTTCTTGTATCAGATACCAGGCTTTCACAGGACATTTAGGAGTGAGTCAGTACTTCGTGACCTTCTGCCATCAGGCTGCAGTGTTATGACTGCCTCACAGAAATAGGAAGAGAGGTTTTTTATCTGTCTGCCCAGGGTTTTGTGTTCTATCTGCCATTCCAGTTGTGATGGGGCAGAGGTGGGGTAGCTTCTCATAACTGTATCCAAAGCAGCCCTGTAGATGATCTCTTTCCCCACCTTAGTGAAGGTGGAACTGGGTGGAACAGGGCTTTCCTTGCCAAATAGGACATCTGCTCATTGACTGAAGCTGTTTGTCAGTTCGGGTTGGTTTGAAAAACAATTTTGGACAAAAAAAAAAAAAAAAAAGAAAAAGAAAAAAAAGGAGAGAGAGAAAAAAAAATCACTGGAAAGCAGCTGAGAATCAAAATTTTCCTTTTTCCATGGAAAAATGTTTTCACTTTAAATCTGGCTTGTGTTCCTAAAGGAATAGAAAATATGAGTGACCCAACAAAAAATGTAGTGTACTGGATCAATTTGTTCTTTTTAAAGAAAAATTCTACAGACTCTGATTGAAAAATAATATGCATATATATAGACTCTCCCTGGTAGGATGTATCTGACAGAGAAAAGACACATAAGGAGAGTATCTATGGGTTCACCGCTCTGCTTCTTCAATATCTTCATTTCCTTGAAGGATTAGCACTCCTTGCCACTGAGTGGTATATTGGAAAGAGATCTCCACTTCTCTACAAATCCTGTCGATTTTCCCTTCCCAAGCCCTGTTGACTCATATTTAATTTAGGACTTGGGCATTGCATTGACATATAAGGTCCTTTATAAAATGGAACATTAAGAAAATAACTCATGGGCATCATCATGTTGCTTTCTGAACAGTGATAAATGTCTTTTCTGTCTGCTTCTTCAAATTGTATATGAAATAGGTGAAGTACAACAGCTTAATAATTCCAGTGCCTGCATACACAGTGAGATTTTGCTGTTGTAGCATTTTAAAATGCCTATGAGACAAAGATTGTAATTTATTGTGAATCTTTATCATGTACCAGAGAGGAACTATTTGCCATAATCTCAGAAAGACTCCTCTCTGTGTTTTGTATGCTGATTTAAACAGCAAGATCCCACCCAGACTGAAGGTACTGTAATCGAGGTTACACATTGCGAATAGAGCCAAGTGCGTTTCTGTCTACTTTAGGATTTAAAATTCAGCTCATCATCTTTGAGGAAGTTAGAAAAACCTTTTATCCATGTGTATATCTATAGCTATTTAAATACAGAAATAATTGTACCACTAAGTGCACAACTTGAAAAAGGAACTTTTTATTATGAAACACCTCATGTGGCCAAAGATACTGCAATTTGTGCTTCTTAAATTATTTTCAAAGTTGTTGTGTATGAAAAGCATCTAATTGATATATGGCTCAAAAGCTGATGGTATTTGCTGATGCTGTCAGTCATGGTGAGTAGCTGCCTAGCTGAATAACTCATCAGCAAGGAAGTTTCTAGTTTCTATCTTACTCCATTAGGAGAAAAATACTCGTCATAAGAAAATGTCCACACAACCTACCTGGAAGCTGTAACACCAAACAAGAGTAAAGGACATGGATGGAATTGTTTGTCTAAGATGTCTGGATACCCTAGAGCCATCAGTGCAAATTATCACTGCTCCAAACTGGCAGTAAGGCTGAGGAAATTTAGTGTTAATGATACTGTCCTACTTTGCTCTGGGCGCTAGTGCGGGGATGCAAGCACATTATTTTGATCAGAATGGTAAAAGTAACAACAGATAATAATAAATATATGAGAAAAAAGCATGCTAATAATAGTATGTTGAGAATATAAAATTTAATTAGGAGAAAAACTATTCAGGATTATGCAAAAGAATATATTCAGGTGACTGCCAATAAGATAGCTTTGCCTCTTGCATTTTAGTAGAAGTTTTTTGCCGATGCACACAGGATGAAACTTTAAAATTGAGGAACTTCTAGGCCACACTGTTGCAGTTACAGCATTGATTCTTCTTTCAACATGAGATCCACTGAATGATTTCTCTTTTTCTCACCCCTTAGTGAGAACAAAAATGACGAAAACATGTCTCCAGAAGGAAAATACCTATGACAGCCTTACTCATAAATCTTCTCTTTTCTTGTCTCCTCCTCAGCCCGTCCATACTCTAGAAAACCAGCTGACTGAGACACATCATTTGAACAGAAATTCATATAGATACATGGTCTTACTTGTGGGACATTATGAGAGAAAGGTAGAGGGAAATATTTCTGTGAAGGAATGTCCTATCAGGGATATTCTGATGAGTGACCAGGAATGGGGACAGACCCAAAGGTGAGAGAAGTATGGGACAAAGATTGAATATACTCAAGGTACTCCCTTTTTTCTGTCCTGCAAGATGTTTCAGATCTATCACAAGAGTTTCTGCACAATTCTGAGGTCACTTCTCTTATTCCTGCCTGCTGGTAGCATTGTCCAGGGCAGGCTGTGTGTTGGGGGAGAATTGCTGGTGGTACCTCTAATACCAGTGAGGAGGGAAAGGCTAATGCAGAAAAGAGCTGGGGAAATGTTCCCCAACCCTCATAGGAAGCTGGACATTTGAAAATTGAATTCGTGAATGAGACAAGAAAGAGAAAAGGAACTGTAGCTGAGAGCTGTCATAAAGTAAAAGGCAGAGTTTTCTGTGCGGAGGGGTCCCATGCTGCCCCATGCAACAATAAAAGCTACATTATCCAACAGTGAATGTCTCTTGTTTCAGAAAAAAATAAACTAGTTTGAAGAGAAGATAGCAGAAGAGATAAGGAAATCTCTATATGACAGGGACACACTTGCAGTCCTTTATCTGATCACTCTCTAACAGCTAGGGAAGCTCTGGAATTATTAACAAAGTACTAGTGTGTTAAAATAAAGCTCTGATGGTAGAAATTGAGTAAATATTAGTAATTTATTCAACTTTCTCAGCACCAAACTCGCAGTTATCTTGATGATTTAAGTATGTGTTTGTGAAATGTAATGTTGCTCCATGAAATTTGCTTTTTTGCTTTGGGGAAAGGTACAACTTTACGTCTAGCTGTAAAGTGTGGTTTCACATCTTCAAGGTTTTCATTGCCTTGCTTGCAGTAAAGCTTAAACACTAGAGAAGTGGAGGAAAACATGAAACAAGGTAACTACTTAATGAGAGTCTTGGAAACCTTGAGGTTTTAATGGCTTTGCCATTTATTATTTATATTGCATGGTGGGTGCACACTTTGCCAAGTAATGTATAACCAGGCAGCTTCTCAGATTATGGCTTCAAAATTGAAAGAGATAAAAGGACATCAATATTGCTGTGTTTCAATTTAGAAGTAACATTCAGGTTTGAGATTATTATAGTTCTTCCTTTACATTTCAGACTGAAAATAGTTTGTTATTAGATCTCTTAAAACATCGGTGCGATAGTAGGCTCTTCTTAGGATAAGGTCAAATAAAAGGACGCTTAAATGCATGGCTGTAATGTATTGGTTTGAAAATGACAGCAGGAAAGGGAGTGCTTCTTAGAGGCTCTTTTGCTATCAGTTTAGTATGGTTGTCAGCAGCTTAAGTAAGACCATTTTCCCATTTTTACATTAACCTGAAACTCAACAGTCTTCTGGGAAGGAAGGAGTGTATTTGCACAACTTTATTTTTGCTTTTGCAATAGCGGGTTTATGCTGTTTGGCAAAAAAAGAATGAAGTGTCACTTCCAGGCAATGTGTATTCCGGATGTTCTGATGCCATCTGAAGTTCAGTCTGTCTCAAACAGTGTTTTATATTCCTTATGAGTTTTTATTGCCTTCCATTTCTTTCTGGTTGGCAGTTCCACTGTCTTTCTTGCTCTGACCCATGGAGCTGTCTTCCCCTCCTCAGCATCCTGCCTCCACATCTGAGCATGTGCCGACTTTCATCTTGTTCTCTCTAAGGAACTTGAATTCTGTCACTGATCTCTGATAACACCAAGTTCAAGATCCTTTTTCCCAGCTGCTGGTGACCTTCAAAATCTCATCTGTGCTGAGAGCTAAGCTGTTTGTATTCGTTCCTTTCCAAACTGCCCCCCCACCCCCCCCCCC
>JANHGB010022248.1:2031-20461 GCA_026283785.1 Coracopsis vasa
GTCAATCTTTAAATGGGTGAGTTACTCCAGTACTGACATAGTTTAAGTTATAACTTCAGTTAAGTGGCAGTGTCTGGGAGGAAGAAAGGTGAGACAAATTAAAAACTTCTATAAAATAGATGCAAACCAGGGAGAGGTGCTTCCCAGGGGAATGATAAAAACATTGGTTACAAGTTAGCAGAGTGCTTAGGTTTGTTTGTTAGCTCTGAGTATATACCCAAGAGTTTTGTTGAGCTAAACATTGAAAGGAAAACAATGTACAGAATTACTAGGCAGGTATTCTGTCTGTTCTTGCGGAGATCAGTTAAAGGCTCTGGGATGCTGCTGTGTATGTCTGTTTATGGATGAGGTGAAACTAAAGAGTGAAATCTGTTGGAGGAGGGAGTAGTTTCTATTGAGCTCCAAGCAAGAAACAGTGAAGTTTACTAAACCAGGAGTGACAGTGCTGCTTTCTGTAGCTGATCATAGTAGGTAGTTTGATTGTTACAGGGTTTTTTTCTAGTTGTGTGCCTAGATTTCCATTAAGATGTGTCAGACTGTGGGCTTGAGGTTTGGATTTTCAGCGGAAGGGAGAAATCTATGTGTGATATTATAGTCTAAATATGTTTTCTGAATTAAAAGGATAAAGTAACACTGGTAAGCTTGGGTAAAGGCAACTTTGAAAAGTATAATTTGCATAGAGCATTGATAAATCAAGCTTCTTTTTAACATAGTAAAAGAGGAATTCTTCAATATATAACTAGGAATTTTAGCACAGTCTTGAAAATCGGTTTTCATGTAAAAAGAAAAAATAGATAGAAGAGAATGTCTGTTAATGTCTCTGCTTCGTCCAGAAAAAAAATGTAAACACAAACCAAACACCCCCCAGATGAATGTGGGTTATGTCCTTATTTTAGGAATCTTTTGGCTCCCTGACAAAGTCTGCATATAGGGTTTTTCAGCATTTGTGCTTCTGCTCAATTTGTGAAAAATACTGTTGTCTTGGAACAATTTATAACACATGCTGTGCTTCCTTTCTAATGGTAAAAGCAGTAGTACTTTTAAGGTGAGAAGGCCATTTGGAAATCTAGATAGTGTGCACGTTCTGAATGCTGTAGATAAAAATAACAGCGTAACGATGTGAGTGGATCACAGCGATATTGTCATTTGCTTGAAAATGTTATGTAGTGCTTCCAGAGCTTCTCATTTTGCATGTATAGGACCTCATTAACAAATGAGTTAAAACTGGTGCATTACTGTGTGCAAAGAATGATTTCCTTGATACACAATTGCAGAGGAGCTTCAACATTTGCTATTAGTTTTCTTTTTTTATATATGACTGATGTTGTATATGTAATTACACAAAGTAATACAAATTACAATCCACATCCTGGATTTTCGAGGATGTGAACTGAAAATAAAGCTTTACAGGAGGGTATGATTTCTTTATATTTTAAAATTACTTTTTAATCTAGAACCAGGCCTGTTTCCCTTGTCAGTTTTTGTTGTATCTGGCTCCTTCCCATTCTGACTTTTACGTGGTTGGTTCAGTTTTTCCTGCCATACGTTCTGTTTTTCACAGCCTACATGCTTGGTTTAAATCTCAATCAGATGTAATTTAAAGAACAAAGTATTTGAAAGGAAGGAAACTCAAACTTTAAGACTTATATTTATTTTATTTCATTTTATTTTTAATGTGAGCTGGTTTCCTTTCCATGTTTCTGAGCATGAGTGGATCTGGCAAGCTTTATATTTTTGGTGTCTAGTTGCCTGATTTAGTTTTTCACTCCTAAGATGAAAAATTCTAGAGGTGAAATTCAGTTTGCTGCTTCTGTCAGAAATCGGGCCGATGTGTATTACAGATGCTTGATTACCTGTGAAACTATACCATGGCAAATGGATTGAAGCCATTAAGTTACTATTGTATCTTTTTTTTTAATCATCTCCCAGCTATATGTCCACTAGTTTGCCATGTTTCTAGTGTGTATTTATTGCTAATGTGCTTAATGCAAAGTTAAATCTGCTGTTTAACTATTGGAAGAGATTGACATAAGTTCTTTTATTCTTAAAATAGTTTAACCATTACTGGTGTTCAATTCACCATTGCTTTCAAGCTAGGGAGACATAACTGGTACCAAAACCTTGCTATTTGTAATTCTCTTCCACAGCCTAAGAGAGTTGTTTGATTATATTTTTTCACTGTGGATTTCTTTTGGGGGGTGGGTTGGTTGTTTTGGCTTTTTTATAAGATAAACTTCTTATTAATTTCCTCTGTAAAATCAAGCTGCTGGAAAAGTAGTTATCTTTTATTTTCCCTTTATAAGCAACATTTTGTCTTGGGTAGGGATGCCGTACATTAGACCTAGTTATTTTGAGGACTCTAAAATGGGAGTAGTGTAAGTAACTCTTATGCTTTCATCATTTGAAGCTCATTTTGGAGTTTTTCAAACAATTGGCAAATACTAGCTCAGCTTCAAATTTTGCCAGACTGTTTTACAGTAAATTCTGCATACGTGGAAATGTAATTAATGTCTTTCAAAGTTCAGGTTATTTGTGCAGGGAAAGAAGGATAGAATAGCTGTCAAACCATTTCGATGTTGTGTGGCAGGGTTTTTGGAGTGGGGGGTTGCTTCTGTGTGTGTGGATTGAGCTGAAGAACCTGTGGCTATTTTAGAGTTTTTAGAGTAAAAAAGGTGTGTCCACAAAACAAGTTCGGGTGGAATAGTGAGTGCACTTTAAATTCACACCCTAAATTATTTTGCCTGTGGAGACATGCCTTAAGTGTTCCCAGCAAGTGTTACTTTTCCTGCCAGATTTATCCAGGATATCAAAAAGCTGAAATTTAGGAGACTAAGATGTTGGGCAACAGGGGTTATTTGGAATGTGTGTGTGAGTCATAAAACTCTTCTGGGTGTTTGTGAATGAGTATGAAGGGAGAAATTGAGGTACGCATCTGAACAACTCGAAGGTGAAGTTCAAGTGTTAATGCATAAAAATTTGCTTTCCCCCGACAAATAGGCAGGCTTGGTCCCACATAAGAAATGTGGGATGGGTTTAACAGTGACTTGTAAAAAGCATGGTCAAAATTGGGCTTGAAACTTTTCGTTGCTGTCCTGCTGTTTGGAGATTTAAAAGGTTTTATTTGTTTTTTATTCTAAATAGCCCTATTTGTGTGTGCAGATATAGTTAAAAGTATTTACGCATGCAGCTATCCAAGTAAAAGTAAATAGTTGCCTTACTTAATGCACAGTGTTTTGCTGATGGTGCCCAAACTGAAGCTGATTTCACTTAGTGCTAATTTTGGTTTGGTCTTTAATAGAGAATGCTTGGTTATGATCTCCCCTTTCTGTCTTTCCCTTTTCTCCCACCCAAATGGACGAGTACTTGAACTTGTAATTTTTATTTCCAAAACAGTATTTTTCTAAAAGTATTGAATGTTAAAATATTCTGGAACAAAGCAATAATATAAGGAATTTAGAAGAATTCTTTTTGAAATGGTTACTCTTACGCGTTGCATAGTATTTAGTAGTTAGTTCATGTCTGATTTTGTTTCTCTGAGTCATGAAACTGTAGGGGGATACAGAAAAAGAACTTAATTTCTCAAGGGAAGAATACCTTTGAAAGTTGCAGGCTTACATATGCAAACTGATTGACCACTAGTAAAGGTTTCTCTTTTTCTTTTAAGGGCTGTCTGAAAACAAATTATGCTGGATTACTTCTTTTGTTTTACTCTTGTATTTGTTTAAGGAAATGTATTGGAAATCTAATTATTTGTATTGAAATCTTACTTTCCTATTATTAAACTCTGAGAAGTAGCTATGCCATTGTTTCTTGACAAATAAATATTCTAAATAAAGGACTCCTACAAGATGAGATAATGTCAGTAAATCCAAAGGCAGTGTACTATTAGAGAAAAAAAGTTATTAGACTGATGCCCTCCTCTTTCTTTATGGCTGGTAGGCAATATGAAATAAGCTTGTTTTCTAAAGCAGTTCTGTTGTTGGATTTTACTCAGGTATTTCATGTTTAATTAATCTATAGCTAGTGCCAGAAGCTTTTAAAATGGTCGGGGGATTTTGTAAAGACTCAGTTCTCCCCTTTTTTATCTTATTATTTAAATCTTGGAAGCAGATTGGTTAAAATTACCTGGATATGAAGAAAATTTGGTTGTGTTTTCTGAAGTCCTTCTGAAAGGTCTGAGCTATTTATAAACTGAGCTGCAAAGGTTTTAACATGCTGGGGGATAAGGTAAGGGATGTTGAATACATGGTAGTTGCTTTGCTTTGGTAGTTTTCTAACCCATAAAAATAAAGTATTCTAATGTAGAACCAGTAAGAACATAAATTAAGATTCCCTATGTTTTTTCCAGGAAGTAAAAAGGAGTGGAGTGAAGGAACGTTTCCTTCTCCTTAGTATCCCAAGAGCTGCTTGACTCTTCATTCTTTGTTTCCTTCTTGTCCTGCTTGGTTTATAATGGTGGTAGAAACTCCTGAAAAGAATATTCAAGCAGCATAGTGTTAAACTATCTACATGAATGAACTTTTAGAGGAGAAAGCAAGAAATAAAATACTGTGGGGGCAATTTATTTTCTCATTTTATTTTATTTTTTAATCAGATGGGGAGCATGATTGAAGAAAATGTGAGTTCTGTAAGCCCTAGAGTTGGCTTGTTTTCTGCCTGTCTTCTGTGTCAGTAACTGAACTGCTTGGGTTTACTCTGCGAGGTGAGCATTTCAAATAATAAGTGGTATGAATTTCAGTATGGATTGAGCACATCCAGAAATTGATCTGCAGGTTTGGCATTTACTGCTCTCACAAGCAGCTGAAAATTGAATGTCTAAGGCCATAGTTCACAGTGTCTTTAGGTGGGGACAGAGTGGCTGGATGGTCACTTAAGTCAAAAGTAACAAGTATTTTAAGCCAGAGGACTTCCTCGCTTCTGTCAGACTCTGGCTGTAAAAGAGCTGGTGCTGTCAAGAGGGAAATGATGGCACAAGTGCAGGAACAAGTGGCAGGTAAAAGTCCTTATTTTTATAGCAATATTAGCAATAAAGTAGGGGTGATACTTGAAAGTCAAAGCCATCTGTTCCTCCAAGCAGTTTTTGTCTGGTATATATGGAAAATAAACAAGAAACTGTGTTTGAATAGATTCATATAACTGTAAAAACAGACTAGAAACAGTAATAGATGAAAGAAGGTAGATGTTGTGATCAAGACAAGCAGAAATTAGGAGGTGGATAGGCCCACTTTTCTTGGTTGTGCCAGTTGACAGGATGAATTGGTTTTGTTTGTCAGGACTTCTCTGATTATTATTTGGAGTTCACACTGCAGCTTTTCATAATGCCAGAGCACTTACAGTCTTAATGAATGCGTTAATCTGTTACAGAAAACATATATAACTTGGTGATCTCTAAACCATGTCATATTTGATTTATATTTGCTGTTTATATCAGAAGTTACTGTAGAGTATGTATGCAGAAGGATGCATCAGCCTTGTTATTACAGGAAAGCTAAAAAAATCAGTCATTTGGAGGGAATTCTGATGTACATGAGCTAATCAGTGTAAAGATATTGCTTATGTTGTAATAATTTAGTAACCACTGCAACTAGTTCTAATTTAGGGAATAATACTGCAAATAAAAATATAGTCATTACAGTTAATAAGGTAGTTTGGTAGTAGTACTACTACAAGTAAGTAGTTTGATTGGATTAAGTATATCATGAAACTGTACTCTTCACCAATAGCTGTTGACACAGCTGTAAGAAAAGGGTATGTACAGTTATTTTGTTTATGATGGACATCTTGATCAAGGCAGCATGTGATGACCAAGTGGCAATTTGTCACTATATGGTGATTTTACTTTTTTTTTTTCTTTCAGCCTCTTTTGAAAGAAGCTGAAATTCTTACTCAAAAGATACAGAAAAGCATCTTGATCATCTTGCATATCCTGAAGTATCCATTGGGAGCTATTAACTCAAGGAGCTGCTGGGATAATAGCAAGGTCCAAAAAACATTGTGCTTGGGAAGGAATAATTGAGGAGGCACATCTGAGTTGGAGGGAAGCAGGTCAGAGAGTAGTTGCTTATTGTGAACATGTGTCCTGCTTGACTTATCTTTTTTTCTAGAATGTGTTCAAGTTTATTTAAAAGTGAAAAACTAAAAGTGACATTTTACTTTGGGGAAAACCAAACAAACAGTAAACCAAACCAATACCCCAAATCAAACAACAATTTAACCTTCCAGGGTAGAGGTCAGGCTCTTGATCTTAAGTACACAAAGTGCAAGGTAAGGCTGTAGTTACTGAAGCAACAGAGAATAAAAGGTTTGAAGAGAGTGACACTTCAAAGGCACAAAGGTTGGGCTATAAGAGAAGCAGAAATCTATTAGGATAAGATGACAACTAATTTGAAAGAAGACTGCTTTTGTGGAGTTTTTTTCATTATTGTTATTTTAAAAATAATGGTAACTTTATGGAGAGTATGTAGCACTCTAGTTAGACAACACACTTCATTAGTGAAGAGCTTTCCAATCTGTCTTTAATTATGCTAAGAGGTAGAACTGAAGGCTCCAACTGTACCGTACAACTGTACCGCTCCAACTGTACAGAAGCCTCCTTCAAATGAGTAAACACATAGAATAGTAGTGAGAAGGAGCGTGTGAACTAACTAGTTGATGGAGTTGCTAAAGGAGTCTGCAACATAAATACTTCTACAGATTAGAAAAATCAGTGCTTACACACAAAACTGAAGAGTTGGGGCTGATTAAGCTCTTAGGCATTTTAATGCAAAATTTATTGCTCTCGATAATAGCAGTATTTTCCAAATTGTACATGTAGCTGATTGAAATACCAAGAATTTTGGAATGCAGTGGTGATGGTTTTCATCTTCTGAAATATTAAACTGGAATTTAAAAGGCAAGCAAACTCCATAGCATCAGCTTTAAAAGTAGCACGACTCCTGGTTTTGAGATGGCAGGCCCAGTTCAGAGTTATATTGTCTTCTCAAATAGTTGGGGTTGCAAGGTATATGTAGAGGTCATCTGCTCCAGTCTCCCACTTGGGCAAGGCCAACACTGAAATTGTCTTTTCCAGGTCACTTTTAAAATGTTTTGAACAATGGAGATTCCAGCACCTCTTGACTTCATGCATTCCTATACTGGACTGCACTCACTGTTGAAGAGTTTCCTTTCTATGAAGAAATGAAATCCCCTGCTGTCTTGTCCGTCGCCTCTTGTACTTTCATTTAGCGTAGGTCATGTCTCATCAGAAGGTCTAGACTAATGCACAGCTTCTGTGATTGTCTGGGTTTAGCTCTGATTTGTGTAAGAAAACACACTGTTCAGGGAATTAATTCTTTTATGTATTAGTTGAAATTCTTGAAGTGACTTGTCCAATTTTGATAAGGCCCAGAAACAGACAAAAACATGTTTTAGAGTGTTTAGGAGTTAGGGAGCCTACATGTAATATTCTTTAATAATTAAGAATAAATAGAACATGCGTTGAAGCCTTAGACTTGTGCAAATAACAGCAAATTGAAAATAACCATTGTTAACCAATGGTCTGAATATGTGCAGTTGTTGTGAATATCTGTGGTGGGATGTATGAGGCAGAACTGAATTGTACAAACCTACACTCTTCCTTTGCTGCTGACCTCTTCTATATTTGTCTTGCACTGGCAACTAATGTAGGCAAGTTACAAATGGTTGCTGCTGTTGTTTTGCTACTCACTACATCTTTTCAGAGCAGTCTTAAGCTCTAGATCTAGAGATAGCAGGAAATGTGTTTCTTGAGAGCTACTGGCACAGAAGTAGTTTGCCACATTAGCTGCTTTGCTGATTGTGCAGAGTCTTGTAAAGAAAAAATTACATGGTATGAATAGTATATTTTACTTGGTATGGAAGTGTTGTAGTCTAAGGCAGGTGGATAATAGGCCCTAACAGTTTACTGACATTGACAGGGAGAGTCTTTGCTCCTTTCTCTTGTCCCGGATTGCATGGTTCCTCTTCTTTCCTGCCAGATTGAGTGCTTATCTGGCCAGCATGAGCAATTTGGACCAGTTATGAAAAACTGCCGCTTTTGAGTGCTGAAGAGATCTGATTTGAGGTAACTGATCACCTTAATCAAATTTATCATATTTGCTGTGTAAATTCCAAGATGCTGAAGTATTGCAGACAGACAGTGAAGGGAGGAAATGAATGCCATTTTAAGATCCCACTTCCTTTTCCAGTCCTAGCTGAGAAGTACGTTAAGAGGATGTATTTGTTATCAGCTTCCAAAAGCAAATAGGTAAGTGAATGTGCTGCTTAGCTTTGGTTAAGTTGTTCTTCAAAGTTAAATTGTGTTTGGTTAATGGTAATAAAGTAGTAACCGTGGATTACGTCACGAGGAGAGAGTACATAACCCTCCCCCCCCAATATTGTAGTGACAGACAACTACCTTTAAAGTTAGTTGTATGTGAATGTATTGAAATGTAATTTTAGTGAAATGTATTTTAGTGTTGCAAATAGTAATTGTGAGTAACTAACTGTATCACAATAATAGGAGCTTAATTGCTCATAATAAAAACATGCCTATTCATAGCAGCAGACCTTCTGGTTTTGGCACTGCTATATTACCTGGAAAGCCTACAGTCATCATCAGTCTGTATTGGTGTTAGGGCTGAAAGTAAAATGTCTTGCAATTAAAACACAGGCTTTTAATTCTACTTGGAAGCGAGGATTTTTCTGCTGACTTGAGGGAAAGGAAGTATTCTGAGACTTGGACATTTGTTTTCACACACAGATACTAGTTCTTGGTTTGGGGTTATGGCATTGGTACGTCTGGGGCTGTTCATGATTCTCTTCCTTACATCAAGTTTATTAAAACTGATAGTTTTGTCTTTGACAATAGCTTGTATAACAGTTTCCATCTCTTGAGCAATCAAGAGCATCTTGCAGAACATGGGATCTCAGTGGAGTTGACCATGAGTGTTGTATTATCCTACGTGATCCACGATGACTGCAACTCATCAGAGTGAGGAAGGACAGATGAGCTGTTTGGAGTTACCTGTTTAAATCAGTTTCTTTTAGATACTGCCAAACCATTGGAGGTTAAACTTTTGTGGGCCAATACGAGCCTGTTGGCATTTATCTGCCTGAAGGGTGGCACAGCTGGTGCTGATGGCTTAATAAATATTTCTTGTTTCTGGTTGTTAAGAGTAACTTTTCCATGCTTGTAAAACCAAGTGGCAGAGAGGCAGCATGCCTTGACAAACACTTCGGTTGAAGCCTGAACTGCTGCCCTCTTCAGTTTCAGTTCTTTGCCTCTTTTTTGCTGCCCCACTATTGCTCCCCCTTTACTTGTGTTGATTCAAGAATTCGTGTGTCTGCTGAGCAAACCAGCTTGGAGCTGATTTTGTTGAAAAATTGTATTTAAAAACTAAGTGTGTTTGTTTTCTGGGCTGTTCGGACAGACTTTTTTTTTCCTGACCTATTTTGATTAACAGAATCATAACACTTAAGCCCTCACTGCAGAGAAGGCTGAGTAGAGGTGGAAGTGAGTGATCAGGGGCCACTGATACAGCAGACAGATGATATCTTTTCCAGGCAAAACTGACACTAAATAGCGTTTGAGGAAGGTAGTTGAACTGATGGTAGCATTTGCTGCAAGTTCTCTCTCTAAATTTAAACATCCTTCAATAATACAGTACTTCAGCATATGGAATAACAACATGATGCTGATTTTAAAGAAGAGATGAGGTATCTTAGGTTGAACTGCACTATAAACTTAAAATGCAACATTTCTATAATGTAGAATAGTAAAAAACACAGTTCTGTTTACTCCCGTCTGTTTCTCTGACTAATTCTGTAAAAGATTCAATGTGCTGTAGCTGGTTTTATAGTGAAATGTTATTAATAAACTATGTTGATCTTTCCTGTAGTGGTGTATTTCAGAGCTAGAGATTTGTGGTTAATCAGTCTGGTTTGGTGTCTGAAATACACAAGCTGTCAGTGGCCTTGGGAATATTTTTCTTCCCATGGAAATGAGAATGTGCTATTTAACATAGATAAGTTAGGAAGAAAACCATGTGTTCCCTTGCTTTAGAAAATCCAGAGAGTAGCAAGCAAGCAACCACAAAACTTCTAGGTGTATTTTTTGTGTGTCTGCTGATGGCACAGGTAAAAAGTCCTTTGAGGTGCTGGGAGTGTCATTCTTCCCCCACCCCTGCAGCTTGCATAACTTGATGTGGAAATAGCAGCTCTGAAATCGCAGCAGTAAATAACTTATATTACTTAGCCCGAGCGAGTAATATTGTTTCTTGACCATAGTGTTTTCGTGAGTCTTTCTGTGCTGTTAAGAAAAGTTTGGTATAAATGAAGGAGACAGATTACAGCATTGCTTTATGATTAACATTGGAGTCAGTTGTTTTGAAGGCTGGCAATATGTTTTATTGATAGTTTATTTTCAGGTGCTTGAGAATTGTAATAAGAGTCTACTAGAAACTGATTCCTCCAGAAAGGTTTAGGATAGATTCATAGACAGTATTGTCTTGGTTTGCATTTAGGATGCATGAAGTAAAGTGTGTTTCCAAGAGTTTCTAAGTAATACATTTTAGTGTAGCATAGATGAAAAATCTGTAGCTGCAGTTGAACAGTCATTTCATTGTATTGTGCTATGTAAAATCATGTAATGTAAGATAATTTGGTTTATTTTTTCATGAGGTTTTGGAAAGTTGACAACTTTCTGTCTAAGCTTAATAAAAAAAAAATCAATGCATTATCTTCCTTGTTTGTTTGTTTGTTTGCAGGCTTATGGGAAAATCGTGTTAATCTCTTCTGTTGCCAGAATTCTGCTTTTTGAGTTGAACATGAAAGTTGTCCTAAATTCTGCTGCCTGCTCAAAACAATTTTAGTGTAAGAAGAAGCATAGAAGGGTGTGGTAGGGGGTGATTTGATTTGTTATTGCCGTTGTTTTGTGGGGTTTGTTTTGGTTTTTGTTGTTTGAAACTAAACCACAAGTTTTGTAGATGCTTCAAGAAGTTCAATGATGGCTTCAGATAGGGTTTAATAGATAATAATTTCTCCATTAGTAAGATTGCGTATGCTGAGCCTAAGAGACCTGTGTGCTGTCTGCATCTGATAACAGCTTCCAGCTAAAGAGCATGTTTGCCACTCCAGGGCAAACTGATGTATAAAGCCAGTGCCTGTTTGTGGTGAGAGCCACGCTGTTGGTCTGAGTGCCTAACAAATCCTTCCTGCTTTATGGTTGTGCACAGGAAGCCACAGTTGTGGATGGGATCATCAAGCTGATCTGTGTTTCAGAAAACAATCACAAAGAGAGCTTTTATTTATCGTTAGTCAGTTTAATCCAGTTTATAGGCAGTGTTGAGGCAAGAATAAAGAGTTGGGAATGATGAGATGATTGTGAGATGCTGCCACTGTTGAAGAAATTACACAGACAAGTATCTTGTAGTATTGAATCTAAATGAATAAGTATGATACCTGAAGTGACAGTTCATGAAGCCAGCTCAGATGCCTGTTTTGAGCTTACCAGTGCATCCAGAGAACTTAGTGGAAGTGCATCACTGTTCACAGTGAGGTAGAAGAGGTTGAGAAGCAGCGTGGTGTAGTTCATGGAGCAGGGTCATGCAGTTAAACACATGGTTTTATGAATCAAGGTTCTGAGAAGCAAATGTGAAGGCATTCATGTTTGGCTTTATGGGAGGTAGAAGTAGTACTTTCCAGCTACCTGCCCCATCCGAGTTATTTTATTCCTTTGTTACTCTTTCATTACTCCAGGCAACAAGCCCCATGATTTTATTGTTCAGTTTGCATCAGGCTGCACATGTGGTTTCCCTGTTGGGTTTTATATTATCCCGCATCCTCCCCCTCCCTGTCCTCCCCTACCCTGCCCCTTCATTGGAACTGTTGGTCAAGAGTGCTCTGAAGTGCAGTATTTTACCAGTGTATGCATAAATTTTAAAGATCTAAATAACCTTTTGAGCATAGATTAATTCACAATAAAAGAACTGAGAAGTTACACTGCACACAGTATATTTTAGTTCAGGAATATCTCCAGACAAATCCTGAGTAGAAGGAAGATAATATAACATTGTTAGTTTAAAATATTGTGTAATATTAAGCACAATTCAAAACTAATAGCATCCTTTTAAAAGGGCAGAGCCCCTCATTTGTTCTCCCATGCTTTTCAGCATGAAAATTTTCATTAAATCTTTTTCCCCCCTGAAATTTGGCACTGTAGCCAGAGGAGCTTAAATATAGTCTTTGACAGCAGTATGACTGCTTGAATAGACTGCCTAATTTAGAGAATTATCTGTGTGCTTGTCTGTCACTGATGAATATTGCCAAAAATGATCGAAGAAAAATAGGACATTGTCTTTAAATAAGGCGCTTTCTATGTTCTGTAGGCAAAACAGAAACAATTTGGGCTGAAATTTTTCTACACTTCTTTCTCTCGTGAATTCTAGGTGTATTGTACATGCTTTGGCTGCTGAAAGTAAGCATTGGCTCGTTTAAGCTTATAGACATGAAGGGTCTTACAACTTCCTGTAAAGAATGTAGATCTTGTACTTCATTATGAAATGCTCAGCAGAGCTGATTTGAAACACAGATGTATCTGCTCTAGGTCATTGCCATTTTTTGTTGTTTTTCATTTCCAGCTATGCAAGCATGAGTAAGAACTGAACAGAATAGCTATATATTTACTTTCATTTTCCTGTAGGGTCTTTTTAAATCCGTGTCCAGGAGGGTTCAGTGTGTCTAATTCCCAATACTGTAGTTCAAGCACCTTATTGCTCAAGGAGAAGTGTAAGTTTTGTTGGTTTTGTTATTCTTGATGGTGGTCTGTTTAAATTACACTGATCTCTCATTAGTAGGGGCTGGCTGGGTTAAGTGCACCTTTGGACCCAGGGTATTAAGCCTTTGCATGTAAGTGTGGCACATGAATCTCCTTGCTTGCCATCAGGTTGATTGCCCAGCTTGGAACGAAACTGACCGTCTGCCTGTGGCTGTACCAGGTTGACACTAGCATCTCTTGGGATGTCTCACCATGCTTCCAGTGTTTCCTCTTCTACAAGGAGAGTTATGGCAGGGTTTCCCTTATTAGTGTTATGCCAGGTAAGGTCTGGCAGGGTTAGCTGAGGAAGTCATTCTGCACTTTGAGAGATGAGCTCTCGGTAGAAACAGAGTAACTGCTTTAGAGTTATGCTTGCTTTCTTGTATCTATTTTGGAGATGAGATAATCTGCACATAGATAGCTGAGTTGGCTGCTACATAGTTTCTTTCTTTTGGGTAGAAGTTCTTAGGATTGGGATCTTTAGCAGTTAGTGTCTGTACGCCCTTCATCTGAAGAAAATGAAAAATGGGAAAGAAAAAGATGTTAAAACAATAGAATCAGCTAACAGTATTCAGAAGGAGAAATGAGGACAGGGAAGTGGGAGATGGCCTGGGGGCTCTCAGAATCAAATCACTGCACTAAGACAATCCAGTATCATGTTTTTATTTATTAAATAGAAACTGCTTAACGTTATGCTGTCTTCTTAAGACAGGCCATAAACTATTCTTAGACAGATGGGATTTAGCTTGTGTCACTTGTGCTGCTGTAGGGAATATTCTGAAACTTTATATGGGAAGCTGAATAGTTCTGAGAAATTGATCTTAACATTCACTAGCTCTGCAATCCTAGCTGCAAACCACATAAAACATCTTTTAAGGCTAATAGATAGGCTTTTCTTGTTACAAACTCTGTAGTTTGTTACAGCTCAGAGTACTTGCAAATGTGAACAGCAGAAATGATGGAAGGAAGTGATTTGGGAAAGGTTGTTCTTACACCTAGGTACTAGTGCAGGGGGATCAACAGTAGGCTGGAGACAGCATCTACAATCCTGAATTTACCCCCAGAGGTTAGTTTTTGTTGCTGTTTCCCTGAAGTCTTAATTTTCCAAATTCCCTTTACTTTCAGGGATGGAGGTAGTATCCAGCACCCTTCTGTAGGAGTTAATCTTTCTGACTCCTTTTTTTTTTGCTCTCCCAGTCCTGACCAGCATGAGCTGTCCTTGTCTGGGATACTTCTTATCCTAGTTTCTCAGGTTTAGTTTCTTAAATGTATAGTTTTGGAGGCCTTTGAGTTTACATTAGCCAAATGCCACTGACAATTTCTGTAGTCCTAATGTGAAGATTAGAGATCGATTGCACTGTGAGAATTAACTCTGTCTGCTAGGAATATGCCGTTCTCTTCCTGCTGCCTTCCTTCTTTCCCCCCCCACTTTTGTCTTGTGTTTACTTGGGTTTTTTTCCCCCATACTCTCTTTTGAGATTAAGGACAGAAAACCAATTGCCTCTTACCACAGTACATGTGTTAATAATAGTGTAATTCTCCTTTAGTGATGTTGCCTACAAATCTGGAGAGGGGCTTTTGACAATGGCCTGTAGTGACAGGACAAGGGGGGAATGGCTTTATATTCTCATTTCAAATTTAAAAACCCAACAGTTTTTCTTACAAAATATTGTTTAATGTCTTGCATAAGACAGAGGGGAGATTGAGATGAGATCTTAGGAAGAAGTTCTTCCCTGTGAGGGTGGTGAGGCCCTGGCACAGATTGCCCAGAGAAGCTGTGGCTGCCCCACCCCTGACAATGTTCAAGGCCAGGTTGGATGGGGCTTGGAGTAACCTGGTCTATTGGAAGGCATCCCTGTCCGTGGCAGGGGGTTGGAATTGGATGAGCTTTAAGGTCCCTTCCAACCCAAACTGTCCTAAACATACAAATATGGATCACTCTGTTTAAAAATCTGCTGCTCAAATTCAGAATTCATTAATAAATTTCAGGGATTTTTCAAGATTAATGTTTTACAAACATGCATCCAGGACACTTTGGTTTTTCCTTATCTGTAATTTTTCTTTAACAAGTACACACATATACTTCCTTGCCACTCGGTGCTTTCTCTCTTAATATGGACTAGCCATTTAAGAGGCCATTTCTAATTTGTCTATACATATTTGACTTAATGTACTATGTGTATCCCACTGACTGTTGCTCATTAACATTATTACTTTACCTAGAAGAACCTTTTCTTGCTATAACTTGCCAAAAGCAACAGTGCATCTTTTCATTCTCTGTGTTTTGTTGCTTGGTGCCTTGAAGGTTAAATTGTTGTTTATGTTGTGCCCCAGATAGCAGTTTGAAACTAGTGCAAGAGGAGAGTGTTCTTGTAAGTCCCGTTTGTTTTCAGATAAATGACCTGACTGTGCATAAGTTATGTTCTTTTAAAAGAAAGTTTTTACCTTCTTGTGAGATATTATTTTACTCACCATTTTAATACAGCAGGTAACAGTGATGTTCATTACTGAAAAATGGAATGGATTGGATTTGTTTGTTCAATGTGGATATGTTTCAGGTCTTAAATCCTTGCTTGCGGGGTCTTCTGGGATCTGCATTTCAGTTGTATGAAAGAAAGATGGGAATTCTGTTTGTTTTGTTGGTTTTAATCTAATTATGTATGATTTCCATATGGACCTGATTTTGATGAGCAGAGCTTATCTGGCAATTTAATTTTGGTTAAGAAAGCTTTTTTTTTTATGCCTGAGTCATTTGTTATTCTTCAGGAAATTAGAATAAGAGTGGCTGCGGTTGATGCAGTACTGGAGTAAGTAACATAGTCTATGCTTTGTTTTCATGGGATTCAGTATTGTCAGCTGAGCTTTCATTTATCTTTTTTGTTCATTGGTGCTTTGTCCATGTCTTTTGGCTGAACCATAACTGAAGTGATTTTGATGTTCTGTTTTGTATTACTTAAACTGAAATTCTGTCTTTCTGTTATTTAATGATACTTACTCGATTTCCAATTTATATCCAGTAACTAGGATGTTTTTCCATATTTTTACTTTGCTTAGGTTAGCATGTACTATAATGCATTTCCTGCACTACATAATGCTTTCATGCTGTTCTCTAATCAATATTGTAGTGTACTCTGATTCACCGATTGTCTTTACTGTGCTCTAACATGAATGGTGGAGGATATTTCTAGTTTATATTTTTTATCTCTTGTAACCACTGATGCTGTGGCAGATGAGACAGAGGTTGGTTCAACTTGCTGCCTTGAGGCATGGAAGCAGAGCAATTGTGTTTTAATACTGCTCTATATTTACCTCACTCTGATTGTTCTCTGTCACTCCCCTCTGCCTAGTTAGGTGCTTCAGGCATTAGGTGAAGCTTATTGTTACACTTTTTTCCTTGAAGGGTACTTGCCATCAATTGGGGTGGCAATTCTGCATTTGTTTGTTAATTAATTCTCATTTCAAATTTAAAAACCCAACAGTTTTTCTTACAAAATACTGTTTAATGCCTTGCATAAGAATGGGTGTCAGGCTCTCACAGACTATTACATTTTGTTCAGTGTAAATGAACCTGTATTGAGAATAAACAGGTTTGTTATTGATTTCCCCCCCCATCATCATAAAGTCTGATAGAGCGCAAATTTGACTTGTACAAAACTGCTGAAAATAGAGCTCTGCCTACAGCAGCAAAGAGCTTTCAATAACTTGGATAAAGCTGTACACATGGCTGCTGGGGAGCTGTGGTGTGGGGCAGGGGAGGAAGCACTGGGCATTTGGCTCCAGCCTGAAGAAGACACCTTAGTTCATCTTTACCTACCTTGATAGTTAGAAGGGATGGAATTGTTTGAGGAATCTGGACAGTTTGGATCGATGGGCTGTGGCCAATTGTATGAGGTTCAACAAGGCAAGTGCTGAGTCCTGCATTTGGGCCACAAAAACCCCATGCAACACTTCAGGCTTGGGGAAGAGTGGCTGGAAAGCTGCTTGGTTGAAAAGAACCTGGGGGTGCTGGTCAACGGCTGGCAGAACATAAGCCAGCTCGTGCCCAGGCAGCCAAGAAGGCCTTTATCAGCACTAGTGTAGCCAGCAAGGCCAAGAAAGCGATCATCCCTATATACTGGGGACTAGTGAGGCTGCACCTCAAATACTGTGTTCAGTTCTGCACCTCTCAATACAAGAGAGACATTGAGGTGCTGGAGCAGGTCCAGAGAAGGGCAGCGGAGCTGGTGGGGGGTCTTGAGCACCAGTCTGATAAGGAACAGCTGAGGGACCTGGGGGGTTTAGTCTGGAAAAGAGAAGGCTCAGGGGAGACCTTATTCCTCTCTACAACTACCTGAAAAGAGGCTAGAACCAGAAGGTGGCTGGTCTCTTCTCCCAAGTAACAAGTTATAGGACAAGAGGGAACAGCCCCAAATTGTGCCAGGGGAGGTTTAGATTGGATATTAGGAAAACTTCTTCACTGAAAGAGTGGTCAGGCATTGGAACAGGCTGCCCAGGGCAGTGCTGGAATCATCATCCCTGGAAGTGTTCACAAACCATATAGACAAGGCCCTCAGTGACATGGTTTAGTGGTGGAGTTGGCAGCTGTGGGGTAACAGTTGGATTTAATGATCTTAAAGCTCTTTTCCAACCTAGTTGATTCTGTGTTTCTGTGCTCAAATCGATTATGCTTGCTTGAGAATGTATTAACCTTGGGCAACTCAGCATTTCAGCCTTTCAGTCCACAATGGCTATCGTGAATGCTATTTTAAGCTATTCAGTGAAATACCGTGGATTGTTATAGTACAACTCTTGAGAGGAAGCCAGTCTTGGATGTTGTGGTTTTGTTTCAGGATGCTGTCAAAATAGTCGCTGCCAGCATAGTCACAGCATACGGTCATGGAGCTTGAAAAATGCTGAGCAGATTGGCATATTCTAGCAATACATTTGGATTATAATGTAAAAATACAACCATGATGCCAACAGTCCTGTAACATTAAAATGAAGCACTTGATGCTAAGAGGGTGATCAGTAAAAGTTGATATCGGTGTCCTGTTTGCAGTCAGCTGCAGAGTTTGGGGTTTTGTAGGATACTTGGGAAAAGAGCAAGTTGTCTTATTCTGGCTTATTCAAAACTCTCTTTGTCTGAATTCTAGAACTTTTTGACACTTGAGTGGTTGGGTCGGAGGACTGTACTTTGGGGAACCTCTCTGCCCTTGAAATCAACTCCAGAAGTCTATTCAAGGAGTTGATACCTTACTGAAGAAGACCCCTTCTGCAAGGAGGGGAAGGTTTGTCTGCCAGAAGCATAATTGTACAGAAGTTGATTTATGAGACTGCAAGGATTCCAGTGTGTATCTTTGCAGTGGTAGTCTAAATTTATAGAATCGTAGACTGGTTTGGGTTGGAAAGAACCTTAAAGATCACCCAGTTCCGACCTCCCTGCCATGGGCAGGGACACCTGGCACTAGAGCATGTCACCCAAGGTTCTGTCCAACCTGACCTTGAACACTGCCAGGGATGGAGCATTTACTACTTCTTTGGACAACCTGTGCCAGTGCCTCACTGCCCTCACAGGGAAGAACTTCTTCCTTCTATCTAACGTGAACTTCCCCTCTTTCAGTTTGAACCCATCATTTCTTG
>JANHGB010022249.1:0-12242 GCA_026283785.1 Coracopsis vasa
AGGCCAGGTTGGATGGGGCTTGGTGCAACCTGCTCTAGTGGAAGGTGTCCCTGCCCCCGGCAGGGGGTTGGAGCTGGATGAGCTTTAAGGTCCCTTCCAACCCAAACCATCCTGTGATTAACTGTTTCTGAAGAAATATTACCCAATGAAGCGCAAGATGGGATCAATACATGTGGGGAGAGCTGCACCCAGTTGGAAGCTGTTTGGTGGGTGAGGGGCTGCATTACACAGCAGTGATTGCTGTTTGTAAGCTGCTATAGAAGAAAACAGTTTTGTTCTTTCAGAACAAAATACTCATAAGATATTCAGGGAGAACCTTAAAAACAAAGAAGAAGAATAAAATACTGAGGGGCAGAGGGGGAAGGCACAAGGTGGAAGTGCTCCATGCTTTGGTTCCCAAGCACATACTGTCTGTACATAAACCCAACTGCATACCACTAAAAGAAAGGCAGTTTTCTGCCACAGTCTCAGCCACACTTTGCCTTAACACCAATAACCCCGGGGCTCAAAGTTGATATATGTATTTTCTGTGGGATTAGTCCTCTCATCTGGTTTATCAAATGGCTACTCCATGTGTAGCGCTGGTGCAAGGATGGGGAGCTGGCAGAGAGCACAGGATTCACTCTTTGGGCAATGGCACATTTTGTAGATAGATAGGCTTAAGTCAAATATGAAACTACACCCGGATTCCCTCTCCCATCATTCAAGTACTTAAAGAATGAGGTTAACCATCTGGGAGAAAAAACTATATCAATCTAAACCTAAAAACATAACTTCATCATGTCATAAACTTATGGGAGATAACATGGGATCACCCGATAACAAAGGTTAAGCCAAATCTTGTATTCCTGTCCATAGTTACTACCACAGTGATTTCTCCTGGGCCATGAACTGTTTGCTGACATACTACTTCAAAGCAGCAAAAACTCCACAAAGCACTGAGAAGGAAAAGGTGGTGTTCTCCTGAAACAGTAATTGTCTCTAAATGCATCCAGCAAGCCAGCAATTCCCAAGTCAGTTACACCAATACATGGGTATCTGAATTTATAGTACCTGCCCTATTTGGTTTACTCCTGATCTAAGTTGAAGATGTCCCTGCTCATTGCAGGGGGGTTCAACTGGATGAGCTTTGTTCCAAACTTCCATGATTCGGTGATTCTATTCGGAAGGTTTTGTGTGGTGTCATTTATAAGAGATGGACCTAAAGTAACGAGGCTGTGCAAGCGGTTTCCCTCTTTATTCCTATCCCTCTTTCCCTTCTGAAATCACAGGTTTGTGGATGGAATTAAGCAGCACGTGGTGTTGTACCTCCATGCTTAGGATACCCATAATTTAACATCTATACAATCTCATTCCTACTCTGCTGTTAGGCCTGTGACTATCCAAAGTGGGATTAAAAAGGAAACCTAATCCAGTTATGCAATGCAGCCTGGGTTGCCAAGAGATGCTGTTTTAACAGAGACTATCCCAGGCTCTGTGCAGTCTGGACCTTCTGGAGCAACATCCCTGCTGCCAACCACAGGAGAATCCTGCAGGGACTCTATAAGAAGACAAAGCCTGTTCTTACATATGTCCAGACATAGAGACCACCCCAGGAGAATGTTTAACCCCACAGAAGTCACCCAGCAAGGAAAACATATGGGGCAGGAAAGCAAAGGAGCATAACTCCAGGCAAGCATCTTTTCAGTAAAGCTTGAATGTTTTTAATCCTATCTCTTGCTTCTGTCCTGCTGCCACCAGCTTCACAGGTTGTTAAAAGAGCTCAGTGAGGTACGTCAGAGCATCATTATTTGCACTGTAATGATAAATATTCTCCAATCATCTTACAGCTGTACAGATTTTTAACACAGGGACACCCAACTGCTGAAAGAACCATTCAACATCATCAGAACCAGTTTCCCCCACAGGAATTCTCCATTCAGAAGCAGTAAGTCAAATGAAAAGACAATTCTTGTCATGCTTCACAAGGATGACTGCAGAAAGGAGATTTCTCTTTGGATAATGAGAACATGACAAAGGCCTTTGACCTAAAGGGAAAAAGGTTTATTTCCTACCTGCTACTGAATTTGGCCGTGGCATCAGGTAAAGAGGAATCGACTGCACTGACTGGGACAAGACGGTCTCCAGGTTCCTCTCTGGGATTTTGTTGAGGCTGTAGGTGGAGGCTGTCATGTTCTCGTCCACGCGGTACAAGCACGAATCCATGCTGGATTTCTGGGACTGCCACGGTTTCAGGTTTCCTCCAGATCCAAGCTCTTTACTGCTTTCCCCTCCATATTTAGTGCGTTCCACATTTTCTGAGTAGCTTGTCAAAGTAGCTTGAAGGAAGAAACGAGAAACTCAGTGAGTAACAAAGCACAGTTTGCACACACGCTGCTCTATGCCGAGTAGAGCCAAACCCCGCGCTCATCAGGTTTTCCACATTCACATAAATCAGAGATTATGGAACTGGATTTATTGATACTGGTTCTGTTTACTGCTTCTCAAAGAACATTTAGACTATAACGGTTTGGCTCCCACTGTTAGGAGCCATTTGTAATTACAAAGAGTATTAAAAATTAAGTACGGCAGCGTATTCGAAGACACGATGCCAGAAAAGCAGGAATTGTTAAGGAAAAGCCATTGTCATGCTCCTCATCTCTTTTAATTTGCATCAGTTATCACCTTTACAAAGATGTTTGCAGCAGTTTATAACCTTGCAATGTCTGGCACCAAACACAGAGAGCTCCCACCTGACCTGCATGAACAACCAGCTCTTGTGGATCAGTTTGGGTCAGAAACTGAGCCCAACATCCCATTTGATTCACATCAGGTTTTTATGAAGCTTTAACTGGAATCCACATGTTTTCCCTTCTATTATTTTATTTTACAGATCAGGATTGTTGCTGTATTGACTTTCACATTGGGAAGTGACAATACTATACTGACCCACACAACTAACATCTCTCTGCTGGTATCTTCTCGGTTCTGACAGGTATCCACTGCCTGTAACTCCCTTTGGGTTGTTGAGCTTCCTTTCTCTTTAAAGTCTCCTACGTATTCCTTCAAGACCATAATCCAGCCATTCAGTCACTGTGATAAGATCCCAAGCCCACCCCAGCTCATGTAAGCATGTCAAACTTGCCTCCTCCCCACCTGGGACATCACAAACCACAGCTCACTATACCCTTGCATCACCCCACTGCTATTCAAACCCCTGCAATCCATCACTTTCACTCACTTGTGGTAAATACCTTCTCCAGCTCAAATTCTCTGCTCATTTCTATGCCATTTGTCCCTGGACCCACCACTCCTCATCTGCAACACAAACCATGTGGTGATGTCTCCTCAGGGCCTTCACCAAAGTCCATCCCTGAACCATGCCCCCTCATTAACCAACAGCACCACATTGATTCTTATACTGATGAACACAAAGAGGAAGTTACTCTGAAGACTCACATGCCTGTGGGCTCAAGCTTTTTCTATGACAAGCTTTACAAGTAAGCAGCCTAGAAAAGCCAGGAGCACCTGGCTAGTTGGTAGTTGATGATGCAGTTGAAGTGCAAATGGGTAAAGCAGAGAAGTACGTACTCCAGCTCTTCACATGTTGAGTAGAGGAATCGTTTCACTGCCTAACATTAAGCATCTGATGTAAATCCTCAGAAATACCCATACAGAGCTGACAAATAGGAAGGTGATGACAGTTACTGCTGGACTCCCAATGCAAACCCACGACCTTCAATGACCAAGGACTGATCTGGCTTAATTATACATGATGAATGCCATTATAAGAGGAACCAGAATTAAATGCTTACATCTAACATCACAAAATCATCATTAAACCCCCAAATGAACACCTCTAATTCTCACTGTGCCTCATCTTTACCTGTCCCAACAAACTCCATGCACCTCCAACCTTTACCCCTTTTATTTCTCAGTATTGGGTTTCTTGTCTCTGCACTGGGATCAATGTCTTCATCTCTCATCAAGCATCCCCAAATTTAGTTGTCTGTAATGTATTTGGAAACTTAAACCCAACACACGCAACTGCTAAGAGCTGGTATTTGTTTGTTGGCATTGAAACATAAGCTTGCTGTCAGGTAAATGCATTTACACTTTAGCATAGGGAAAGCAGAGCAAAACAAGGAACAGATGTTCACAGATCCCTCCTGCTCCCTCAAATGGTTTAATAGTGAGAAAGAGCTTTGGAATGGTCTTGTAGAAAAGCTCCATTTCAATGAGTCGGCAGAGGCAGGCTCACTACACATCTATTTACAGACAAAAATCAATCCATTGATCCATTAAAATCCATTCATTTCAAGCCCCTCTCTCTGGATCTAATTAATCTCAGTAGACAGACATCAGCAGCTGAACTCATACATCAAACTGAGGAAAACCAAAATAACTTCGTGTCAACATGAGTTTCCTCTAAATGAAGCAACAGAAAAGCAAAAAGGAGCTACTAAATGCTGCTGGTCCCTTCCCTAATCCTCACTTTGTGTTCTCTTTAAACATCATTTTCACTGCTTTATACTAAAGCTGGTTGATGTGCAAACTCTCCATTGAATCAGGTGCTCCCTGTGGATTAATGTACCTTTTGAACAGCCCTGGATGATACAAGTAGTGCTCCATGGGCTGGAAGCCATTGCTCCATGGGCTTTATCTCGCCTCTGAGCTATTTTAAACCAAACCAAATTTGACTTCATTTGAAAGGCAGAAGCGTGAAGGTTCACTACGAGCCAGCAACACGAACCAACAACGCTGAGCACGTCTCCTGGGGGAAGCAAAGCTTCCCAAGAGCACAACCCGGAGAGCTGCTCACAAATCACAGCTTCACAGTCCCAAGGCAGAGAAAGCAGATCTCATGTCAGGAAATTCACATTACCTGCATCTCCCAAGCCTGGTGCACTGGGATACACGGGGGCAGGAAGCTGGGAATGCAAAGTGGGTAAATACAAGGCAAGGGCAAGGATTTGCTCAGGCCTGGAGTGCTCGGGCAGTTGGACTGGATTGTTGTAGGTCCCTTACCACTGAAAATACTCTATTCCATATTCTATATTCCATATTCTCTATTCTAGTATCTAGTCTGTTCTACTCTACACCATTCCTTTCCCCTCTACTGCTTGGGTAGACACAACTTCATGTCAGTCCCCAGTGGAATGAAGCCCATGAACACCCACAACCAGAAGCAAACCTGCAAAACCACCATTATTCCTGCAAGTTTGCCATATCCATACCCTAAATATTCCAGCAGTGCAGAGGGTATTCCAGGCCATACAGTCTGGGTGTGTGAGAACATCTCCCCATCATGCATTGGCCCTGCAGGGGATTAACTGAGCTTTCAGCAGTAATCTCTGCAGTGGGATGCATGGGGAATGGAGACCGACCCTGAGGATGGATCCTGCTGCAGTCACACCAGGATCCTGTTGCCTCATTAATGCACCTAAACCATATCTACATGTTAATAATATTCTGGGCCTTAATCCAGATGCAGAGAAGCCAACTGAAACGAGCCACAGCAGCTACCAACTAACATGACAACATCGCTGTCTGTATGCCTATTGTCAAGCACATCTTTGCATACAGGAGAGCATCAGATTATCAGATTCTATTAAAGATTGACCTTCAAGTGAAGCTTCTTTCTGCTATTACAACTTTGGGGTTAGACTGAACATCTAAACCACAAAACAAGTATTTTGTGCTCACACTTTGAGATCCCTTTGCTCTGTAATCCATAACTGTGACTCTGGGTAACCCAGCTGATGGCCTGTGGAAAGGAGGTCCTGATGGTGAGAAATCCCAACAGACCCCACTCCTACATGATGTTGTTAAAATGGTGTCAAAGAAGGGGCTGCAGGAGCACACACGGACTCAGCTTAAGTGGTATCTGAGGTTTTCATCACTCATAACATCTTGGCTTACAGAGCACATTCAGAGGGTTACAGGGTAAGGGGGGCACAGCCTCAGGAGAAGGAGAAACCCTGCCCTTGGGCTCACAGCATCCCTGCCACTGCTAACTTGAAAACAGCAAGGCAAAAATTCCTGCTCTTTGATGGATCTGAGGCCGTCAGTTTATCCTTCCCAAATTCAGAGCATGCTGTCTATTAAGAGAGTAATCACTGACAGATTTAGGTTGAAAAGGGCCTTAAAGCTCATCCAGTCCCAACCCCCGCCACGGGCAGGGACACCTTCCACTAGAGCAGGTTGCCCCAAACCCCATCCAACCTGGCCTTGAACACTGCCAGGGATGGGGCAGCCACAGCTTCTCTGGGCACCCTGTGCCAGCGCCTCAGCACCCTCACAGGAAAAATGTCTGCCTAAGAGCTCATCTCAATCTCCCTTCTGGCAGGTTAAAGCCATTCCCCTTGTCCTGTCCCCACAGCCCCTTGTCCAAAGCCCCTCTCCAGGTTTCCTGTAGCCCCCTTTAGGCACTGGGAGCTGCTCTAAGGTCTTCCCAGAGCCATCTCTTTGCTGTATATTTTTCTCTGTCCCTCGAATACATCATCAGTCTCAGCCTGCTTATCTTCATTTCTCAGAGCAGTGATCTGACCAGACGTGGGCATCCAGGCTGGATTTCAAATGACTTTGCAGGTATAAATGTCAGGGAAGATGAAAGGTTGAAGCTTCGTGGAGTGGATGAGACTTGCTGTGAAGGGAACAACATCTATCTCTCTGAATGCTTTGTTCCCTTTATCTATGAGGACAACTGTCTTGAACAGCACATTTCACTCCCCCATGCCAAAGAGCTGTGCCAGTACAGCTGTGTCTATATAAAAAGTATTTTTCAGCAGCATGTCAGTCTCTTTGTGCATCTTCCCACCCCTTGCTGACAGCTATTCCTGGGCAGGTTTGCATTTAGTCTAAGCCTTACTGAAGTGAATGCCTCCACAGGGTTTGCACTGGGTTAGCTAAAGAAGTTTAATTAAAATGGAGTTCCTTTGTGTCTAGACAGGTTGTGAATGGAGGTGGGGTTTTATACCTCTAAGTAGCCACTTAGTGGAGGATCTTGAGCTGTGGCTCTGGGGATGACGCACTCGCCCCATCTCATTTGAGGTGTGCCGTTGCTTTACCAGCCACTGTTGAAAGAGGGCTAATGGGCTTTGGTTTGTTGTTTTATCTGAAGCTCTGTCATTTCCTTGTTTCATTTCCAACAGACTCAGAACTGCTTTTTCAAGGTACTTGCCCAGCTGGAATATCCCTAAATATGCATCAAGTCCCAGGTCACGTCTTCCCAGATTCCCATAAGCAAAGCACACCAGAATGGCTAAGCAGGAGCTGTATATAAATTTTTAAACAAAGGAAGAGGTGGAGGTGATGAAATGAAGGTGAGGAAAGAAGCAAATGAGATCCCTGATGTGTAGCTCTGCCTTTCCTCCAGCTTCTGAGGCACCCTCACTGCTAATGAGTTTGATGGCTTTGGTTGTGTTAGCTGGCCGGTGGCAGTGGGTGTTGTCACTGGTGATGGTAGCAGGAACTAGGAAGAGATGGGGTTGTTTTTAGGCCACAAGTCTGCGTCTGCTGGTTTTTCCAAGTCATGAATTTCAAAAAGGGAAATAAAGAGGGGTTTTACTGCAGAGTAGTTGGAAAGCAAAAGGCTTTATCCAGCCACATTCTGCCTGCGTTCCCCCATCACACTGGCACCTCTGACACTGTGGCCATTTATCAGATGGAGTGAGCCACAACCAGCTCTGAGCTCACATCCTCCTCATCGGTGGAAGTCACCCCGAGCAATGTTTCCTGTCATGGACTTGAAGGCCAATCTCTGATTCCATTTGTGTTCCTCAGATGCAGGCCAGTTTTATCATCAGCTTGGGTTCCTGTTCATCTGTGTTACCCGATTCATACCAGATTTATACATTGGCACAAGGACAACATTCTAGGGAGGAATTGTATGCACAGTTAGGGTGTGTTGTGCCTGGCTGTGGCTTGCAGAGATTGCTCTGAGGTTCAGAGCAGTAGGGCCGCTTCTTAACTCATACAGAAAATATTTCTAAGGTTGTGGATCTTACCCTGTGTTGTAGGTGATGATGCAGAATAACAATAAATCTGTTCATCAGACTCCCAAGCTCTTTTCTAAGGAAAGAGGAGATGCAAAGGAATGTGCCTGGGACTCAGGGTCCGTGCATGGTTCCCTGTGCCAGCGGCCTCTCTGCAGAGCAGAGAATCAGCACTCCTCAAGTTCTCCCTCACTTGCCTGCATGTAGGCTGGGAGGTTCCACCATCATCAAGTCGTCTGTCTCCACCTCAGCTGGGACTCATCCCTTTTGGCATCCCTGGGAGATACGTTACTGCATCTCCTGCTGGAGTTCAAAGGAATTGGGTTAATGAGCATAAAGCAGTGAACAGAAAGTCACCCATCAAATTCTATCGGCGTTTGTTTGTCACTTGATCCGTCTTTGATCCCTGTGATGCAGGCAATTAAATACAGCAGCGATAAACACAGACAGATCATGGCGACCTTACAAGCTAAATTTAGTCTTTCTCTTTTGTATAACATGGTCTGCAGATGAAGCTAGAAACTGGATGAGCTGGGTGAGGGAGGAGACCAAACATGAGTGGAAAACCTTTTGTCTGAGGATGTGGGGGGAGGCTGCAACATCCTAAAATCCTCGGGTACTTCAGCAGGCTTGGAAAAGAGTCAGCAGCACAGTCTGTGAGAGGAGCAGCAGCTCGGGGACAGCTCCATCAGAAGTAATTGTAGCTGACGGCTTCGGCTTCCACGCTGCTGAGCCAGATCCTGGAGTGGGGCTCACACAAGATGCTGCTTTTGTCTGGAAGAGCAGGAGCAGGGAAGCAGCATCAGAGCCCTGCTGGTGGACAAATAGGGGTAGGAAAGAGCTCTGCACTGCTGCTATTGCATGCTGTGGATGATGGCATAGGCCTTTGGAACAGAAAAGGGGCACTCCCTCCATCTGTTGCTGGAATAACATATGTGATAATCCAGACCTGACCCAAGAATCAATGCTTTCCTTTCAAGTTGTTTAAATATTCATTTGAAGAGCGTCCTCCACCAGGAGCTGGGAGAGAGGCACCGATAGATCCAGGAGATTCAGGGCAGTAGCAGCATCTTCCAGCGAGCGGCCCTGCAGCATCTCTGCTCGGGCTGTGAGCAACACTTTGCTGCAAGGTTGGCCCTGGGAGCATTCAGTGAAGGAGTGCCAAGAACACTGCTGCAGGAAAAGCCAGGGAACTGAGGCTGCTTGTCAGCATGAGACACACCACCCTTGCTGACAGGCTTTCAGCTCCCGTGGCTGTCTCAGAGAGGGCTTTCACCAGCCCGTGGAAGGCAACACGTTAAAGCTGTGCCATGTCAAGCTGTAACACTGGCTTCTAAAGAGAAACGTCTGATGAGCTCCTGGTGGGGTGGCTTCTCTTGGAGCTGCCCACAGCAGCCATAGCCTGCGCTGGGTCTTGCTGCATATTCTCAGCTGAGCTCCAGAGTGCAGGAATTAGAGGTCAAGGTCTGACTGCAAGTAAGAATTACGCTTGAGGGCATCTTAATTGTAACTCCTGGCTTAATTGTTCTTTTATAGCATCATGAAAAATATTCAGGGGGCTTGTGGAGTGGAGCACATCCTGGAACTGCATGTGGTGGGAAGATGTATTTCTGCAAAGCAAGGCTCTTCTGTTCAGCCATGACTCAGGCTCGGTGCTGTAGAGCACAAATAGAAATGATGCAGCAGAGAGAGGATGTTCGGTGGTGAGGAGGGCGGCGGTGGGGGCGTGCTGCACCTTCAGATCCCTGCACGTTAAAGGAGAAAATTTTTAGCTTCTGCAAATGTTTCACTTCCTCCTCATATGGCAGCAGAACTGAACTGATCCCAGCGCCGGAGATGATACTACCAGAAACTTCTGATCTAGTCAACAAGATGCTGGCCACTTCAGTGCTATTAATAACCTTATCTGGGGAGGATCTGTATCTGTAAAGTGGCACGGTATTAGTTGCATCTCGTGTTTGTCATGGGCCAGTTGTCAGAGCTTACACACAGAATTGGCTTTTAGTATTTTGGATTGAATTATCCTCTGCAGCCTTGACTCGGCTCAGGATGGAGACAGAGGCTGGGCTGTGCAGGGGCTCGGTGAGGAGCTGCTGCCCTGCCTGCAGTCTGCCCATCCTGCCTGCAGTCTCCTCTTTAGCATAAGCATCCTTTTGTACCTGTCTGTAGGGATGTGTTGGTATGTCCAACGCGTTCCACTGCATTTCTCCATGTGCTCAGTTTAATTTAGGTGGGTGAGAATTAAGGTACCTTTAATTGTAAAGACCAATTCAAGCCATGGGTCTGTTGGGGTTTTTTAAAGCCTCAATATTGTAGAATATTTTAATCAGCTTTATTAACTCTGTGAGCACAGGAGTTCAGCCCATGCCAGGCACACCTCTGAAAGGAGTGTTTTCCTCTGGGTAGCCCTGTGGGTCCAACATCTGCTGCCCACCCCATGAGGGGAGCAACCCCCCAGCATCAGCCACACTGCAGAGGGACCGAGGCAGAGCGATGCCTTGCAGGGATCTTGCCACACAGCCAGAGCATCTTTTGTTTCAGCCTTTCTAGGAACCAGCTGGAGCAGAGCCAGTGAGGAGGGATGAAAAGGGGGATGAGGGGAAGCCTGGGCTTCGAATACCGATGTGGAGGGGAGCTCCATGGTTGAAGAGGAGGGGAACACGAGCATCCTTTGTACACTGACCGCTGCAGAAGCTGCCCACGCTGCTCGGGGGTGATGGTGATTTTGGAGCCAGCAAGGTCCCCGAGCAGGGGACGGTTGCCATGGCAACAGCAGCAGCATCGCAGGCACTCGCTGTCACACCGCTCTGGTGGTTTAATGGGTTCATTAGCAAATCCTCACAAATAATAAGAGCAATACAAATATGAAGATGGCTCAGTGGCAGTGGTGGGGCTCATGAAGCCCCTGGGTTGTGGCTGTGGGGTCACTGCTGCCCCTTTCTCCACAGGGAAGCCACGCTCGAGCGGTGATGGGGAGGAGAAAGGCGCCTGTCTGCATCCCCGTGGGCTGCAAGAGGGGGCATTTTCTCTTATTTTTAGCAGCACAGTGCTGGATAGAAACCCTTAGCATGGAAATTACTCAGTGCTCTGCAGACTCCCCCTCATCAGATGCAGCTGTGTTGAGTTGATGGCAGCTCTTCAGACCATACAGAAATGGGGAGACAGCACCAACGAGCCTGTTTCTCACAAGTACCACAAACTGGGTTGTTTCTTTTGCAGTGTGTGATTTAACACTAGAAGTCATCTTGTTTCTCAAACTACAGCCAAGCTTTAGCTGTGCTGTAAGGCTGTGCAGCACCATGATGGAACATGCAGAGTGATTTTCCATGCTGAGCCTTATCATGGAGCTAAAGTGTCCTTTCCCATTATTATAATACTTTTCTCCCTTCTCCTCCTGTAATATTTCCTCTCCCTTACTGAGCACAGCTTGAGCGGGGGAGACAAATCCAGTTCTGCATCTCTACAGGTTAATGGAGACAATGCCACTGTCTTGTTCAGCATAAGCGAGCTCCTCCACCTCTACTTCTGGGGCAATGGCAGAGAAACTACATCAGCTGGAGCAGGCAGCTGCAATTTCAAAGTGAAATGAAACTTTGCTCTGTTTGTCTGGTCTGGCAGGATTTATTGAAGTCTTTCATTAGGCGGCAGGTTCAAGAAACCCTCTCTCCAAAGTACACAGACAATTGAGAAAATGAAAGCCTGGACCAGTTTATTATTAGAACGTGGTTGGGTTGTGCAGGGCTCCTCCAAGAGCTCACAGCATCTTGTTACGGTTTGGATATTTTTGCTGAAGCTATTAAACTCCTGGCATGCAAAGCTATTATTAAAACAATGGTTTAGGCGAAGACAGAATGAAGACTTTGAAGTCTGTTTAATTGACTTATTTCATTTCAGAATTCAGTCTCGGGCCTAAGACTAAAGAGCACGAAATTTTCCCTTCTGTGTGTTTGTAAGTGCTGCTGCTTGAATGCTGAGGAGCTCTGGGAGCGTGTCCCCATGGGGAGGTCTTTGCCAGCCCTGCCTGCCATCAGGCACAGCTGCAGCACCTCATAGCAGTGGGACCAGCAGGTTACAGTGCAGGAGTATTTCTCTTTTTGGTTCAAGGTGGAAATGTTTTACTGTGGAATAGTCATAGAAACTGTATGGAGTGGGAATGCAGAGTATCCTCTGCCTCCCATCATAGTACACCAGGGTGCCCAGAGAAGCTGTGGCTGCTCCATCCCTGGCAGTGTTCAAGGCCAGGTTGGACACAGGGGCTTGCAGCAA
>JANHGB010022249.1:19230-35477 GCA_026283785.1 Coracopsis vasa
GCTCATCTCAGTCTCCCTTCTGGCAGGTTAAAGCCATTCCCCTTGTCCTGTCCCTACAGGCCCTTGTCCAGAGCCCATCTCCAGGTTTCTTGTAGCTCCTTTAGGTACTGAAATAACAACTCTGTTTTGCCAAACTTGCCTGTATTTGGAGAAAATTATACAGGAGCATAAAACCCTGTGGGTCACCAGCTCCATTTTCCTGCATCCATGGCAGTGCATCATGACATGGGGTGTTTGCAAAGAGGAGGGATGAACCCACAGGCACAGAGGGTCCTGGGTTGTTGGCTATAATGACAGCATTGTTGCAGTCCCCGAAGTGGTGCTGCCCATGACTGCCAGGAATCTCAGCCTCTGGCTGGTTCCAATCTACATGAAGCAGCAGGTCGGGGGTGGGAAGGGAAGAGGCTCATCAACAGAAATAGCATTTAAGTAAAAACTGTACCCTCCACTGCAAGGGAAGATAGGAAGAAGGATTGATTCTTCTGCAGCTGAGAATACAAACTGTGCCAGACAGTAATTAAAGGCATTTTACTGTGCCTAGTAACGTGTCTGTGCTCTAAAGCTTGCATCCTAAGCCTGCTCGGGAACAGACCCGTTTTTATTCCAGAGGGATGGAGGCACTGACGGCCATGCTGGTGGGTCACAAACAGTGGTTCCATGCTTGCACCTTCCCTGGGCTTCACCTTGCTGAAAGCTGTGTGATGAGAGCAGTTAAACCCCCACCTAAGAGGGCAGGGATATGGATACTGTGAGATCCAGCATGGGATCGCCCTTCCTAGCAAGCAGGAGCCTGAATTTCAGGCAGGAGGGATTTGCTGTGTTTTCAGGTTGGGTAGCTGATGAGAGAGGTTTGATTTACATGTCCCCATTGTGTTTGCATAGGTGGTGTCCTGCAGCAGTCATGTAATACTCTGACATGAAAATGAGATGTTGTTGCATGGGAAACGTGATGAATATAGTGGGAATCAGCCCGGCAATGTGCCTTTCCCTTCCAGACTTTTCATTTCTATCAGCATTTTCCACATGATCCAGCGCAGCTATTTCAGCTATTTCTGCAAATCCAAACTTCTTGTTGGGCAAGTTAGGCAAAGGGAAAGCAGAAATAGGTCAGGTATTTCAATAACAGCTGGTTGTGTCCCTTCACAGCAAGTTGCCTTTTTTCCTGCCTATGTGAATCGTGCTAATGTATCAGTGAATAAAGACAAGAGAACAAAGGGAAGCAGAAGTGCCAGCAGTTTTATTCTAGGATTGCAGCTTCAGAGCCCTTTACTTTGCAGAAGTGATACTGAGACCACTCTGGAACAGCTCAGCAAATGCTCCTGAAATAATAAACACCCAATTGGCTGCCCAACCTCTCTGAATACACAAGATCCACTTAAAATCCTGCCCATCATTTGCAAGCACATACACAATTGATTTCCTGCTATACAGCCCAAGTTCTAGTTCGGAGACAACAGGTCCTTGATGCCTTGCAGGGCATCATGAATCTGTAATATTAAGGAAACATGGTGGAAGTTTGGTGCTCTGAGGAATCATCTGGATTGAAATACAGACAAATAGGCTGCCTTTAATCATTAGTCATAGGCTTATATTTTTCAGCTTGGCTCTTTGTTAGGGGAGTGCCTGTGGCTGATACCAAGCTCCTGGCAGGTCGCTGTCACATTGGTTTAGGCTAATCTGACTGCTCGTGGTCCTTGGGGAGGACATTAGGAGTCCAGAATGAAATTCCTCTTTTTAAATACCTCTGTGGTGCTGTGTGCTACTGGAAGGACTTTGTTCCATGGCTTCAAAGTTTGGTAATGGAAGGAAAATCTCTCTTACAACATCCGCCTCGTTGCTTGTTCTCGCCAGGCTTCCTGTCCTCAGCCCTGCTTCACCCCGATGCTTTCAAACAGAACATAATGACTTTCATCATGCCTGAAATTTGACTAGACTCAGAATGTGTCATTGGGATGCTGTAATGCTGATACAGAGGTGATGTCAGTGCTGGTTCTACCTGGGCTTTCCCACCTGAATGGAGTTNNNAGGCAGTAGAAGCAACTTTTCCCTATGTTATGGGGATAGAGGCTGCTCACAACCCAGCACAATCCAACCATCCTCTTCCTTCCTTCTGTTTCCAAAATCCATCACTTCCTCCTTAGTTTGTCCACCTCATGATTGCCTGCTGCAGTTATTTCTTGTCTTCTCATTTCTGTAATCCAAATTCTCCTTAATGTCCAACCAATCCCATCTTCTGGCCGTACTGTGCTGGGAAACAGAGGCCAAATTTCCTCAAGGCTTTAAAAACCAAACAACCTTGGTGGGGAATTTTGGTTGTAAACCTGTGCAAGCATCATCCCTAAAATGCCATCCACCTCTGGGAATCTCAGTAGCCCATAGGGATGTTGGCAGCCAAACCCAAATGCACCAAGTTGCTCCGTGACCTGGGATCTTCTCCTGAGTCCCCAGCTTCTTCTAAGTGTTTTTTCAGTAGCATCAACTGTGGTACAACCTGCTCCTCAGCTTTCTTCTGACTTTCTCTTGTATTTAAACCCACTTTTTAAGCCCTGCACACTCCTTCTATCTCTTCAGGCTCCTCCAAAGACTCTGGGTGTGCTTTTGTCCCAGAAAATAAGAGGGAAGTAGTTGGTTCATTAGCTAAAACCTGAATGTGATGATGGAGCAATCAAGAGGTCTGTGCCCTGACTCACCCTGACTTGTTGCTTCCTCTTCCCCTTCCCTTCCATCACCCTTTGCCTGATGATTCTTACCTGCCTTGTGCCTCAGGGTCCTGTACTGTGTTTTAACCTGCCTTTGGTGTGAGAGGCTATGGGTTTGCAGGAAAGACCAGGGCTTGCCCCATCAATGCATCAATAGCCCGGGGATGGGGGGGGGGTGGTCGGAAATAACTATGTTCAAGTGATTCTTCTTTTGGCCTTGGGGAGAGGTGTTCTTGTCTGCTGTGAGACTCCTCAACATCAGGTTAAAAGCCTGTCATGCATTGAAGGATGATTCAGCTTCCTCAGCTCAGCTGGTGTGGATGCTGGGAGAGGAGGAGCCCTCCTCCTGGCTGGCACAACACTGTGATAACCTGCACACCTCCCACCCCTCTGCATTCCCCTTGGATAGAACTGCACAGGTTAGCTTTCAGGAACGAGCTGGAGAATGTGGGCTGGAGATCCCTGACACTGCCTAAACCCGTAGGGAAAAGGCTCGTGTGTGTCTCTGGTTGGGGGTGAAAATGTGACCTTTTATCAGGCATGACATGATAAAAATCTTGCTTCACAGAGGGAAGGGTGAGCAGGAACATTGCTTCTCTCTGAGACAAAAGCAGCAGGAGAATGCAGCCCAGTAACACCTCTTCTTTTTTTAATGGCATTTTTCTGTCCCCTCAAGCTTTAGCTAATTGCTCTCTTTTCTATTGGAAAAGGAGACAAATCTAGGTTTTCAGACCAGATCTGGAAACAGAGGCAGGATTAAGCACAGCTGTTCCAGGTCAGAGATGCTGAGGAGGGGAGATGTGTCCCGTGCTGACAGAGCAAGGTTATCCCGACAGCCAGAGGTACGTGCCTCAGTGTCAAGAGCCTGCCTGAGGGGTCAGATGAGCTCAGCATTGCTACTGGACAGAGTGGTCCAGAGAACTGGGAAGCCACTGGCAATTTAACATGATGTCACCTCGTCCTGCACTAAGTAGGTCATGGTGACACCCTGCCTAACAGTCCTCTGCACCAGTGCTTCTGCTACTGCAGTGGTGTGAGCAGCACCATCCCCAGTAAACTTAGAAACCCCTCAGCAAGGGGAATTCATGCAGAATGAGCTTCCAGAGGGGTTACCCGGGGTGCACGGGGCAGCAATCAGAGCAGGCAGTGAACGAACCCATCTCTCGTTGCTCTGCATCAGCCCTGGTTGGCTGGCAGAAATGAAGCATCAGATGGGATGATGAATATCCAGGTTGCTATAGTGACCGAGAGCTGTAGTGCTGGAAGCAGTGGGTCTCCATCACCGCCTCCATCCCCGCTGCACACACACATGAGCTGGCACACAGTGCTCCAAGGGAGCCGGGTGCATTGTGCCCATGCAGTGCGGTGCCGAGCGAGCGGCAGTGGATGTTCCCGGGATGTCAGAGCCCTCCTGTTAAATCCCTGGCTCCAGCTTTCATGAGCTCAGCAGTGCTGTGTGCGCAGTAGAATGGAGTTGAGCTGTTTGCGTGTCACGGGCTGCAGGGCAGGAGCACAGCCAGGGCAGCTGGGGACAACGACAGCCACGTCCTGGGCACGGCCACCCCTTGGAGGCATTATCCAACCAAGGCTGTTGGAGCTGCGGGTGGGATGCAATGGCACAGCCCATCTTCCCAGCCCTTCCGCCTGGGGAGAGCCCTGGTGCCGTTATCCTCATGGCTGCCAGCCGCTGAATCCACTCATTTCCCATGGCTCCAGTGGCATCACAGCCACCAGTGCAGGCAGAAGCCAGCCTTGTGGCTTCACCTTAGTAAATTGCCCTCCCACTCCCTGGCACAGGTCAATCCCAAAGAATAATAGGGAAAATACAAGAAGAGAAGAACCCCAAAAGCGTGCACACTTTGGTTATTTTGCAATAATTTAGGGATCTCTCTGAAGCTCCATGGCAGCTTCCCCTGTTTTGTGCCTTCAGACCTCTGCCAGGCTCTAAAAATATCTGTTTAATTCCCAGTCCTGCAGAGAGCAGTGGGAAAAGCAGAGCTGCTCATCCATCAGGATGACGCTGGGTTATGTCTGTATCAAAGGGAGATGATAGAGCGACAGCAGCACTTTGCTGTGCCATCGTTTTCCAACATAACGCACCCATCAGCTGGTTCAGCCACTGTCTGCTGCTAGAAAACTTTTGCCTCTTGTAAATTGGAATGGTAAAGAGTTGAGTAATCCCGGGTTTATTGTCCTCCCCATTGGCTCCCAGCTGGATAAATACATCCCAGGTGACTGAAAGGTGCTGGTTCCCTTTGATGTAGGTTTTCCTTTATTTTCTCCTTCCTTAAACTTCAGGAATTTTAGTAGCATCTGCTAAGCAGGCTGAGAGCATCCAGCTGAAGATGTCCCTGCTCACTGCAGGGAGGGGTTGGACTAGATGAGCTTTGAAGGTCCCTTCTAACCCAAACTACCCTATGATTCCTTGATTCTATGACCTTTCAGGAGGAACACTGGGCTCTGTACACCCCAGCAAGCAGGGTCCTGTGAATTCAGCCCTGTGGCTGGGTGATGCTGAGGGCCAAAAAGAAAATACAAGGAAGGACTTCAGCCTGAGCAGGAATCAAGGTCTGAGATGTCCTGTATGGGAGGCAAGTCCATGCTCATCTTCCTAAGTGGTCTTATTTTATTTATGTGCTGGTGCATTTCTAATGCAGGATTCTTGGCATAAGCCTGTGAATGAGCTGATGTTCTGCTCTTACTGCGTCTCCAGCCAAGGACTTTGAATCATATTGTTGGCATAGTGGTTTTTATCAAATATGGAACACTCCAGTGTCTTGCAGCCACGATTGCTCCCAGTGAAGCAGAATCCGGATGAGAGCTGGCTCTCAAAAGCTTTGCCAGGACTCAATAGCTAAGAAAATACAACTAATTGGAGACTTCAGGAGCTCTGGTTTATGTATTAGTGCTGCACCCCGGGAAAGCTGTTGAGAGCTGGGTCGGTTTGAGTAAGTGAAGGCAAGTGGCGTGTGTCACTGGATGTGTGTAACCATCATCCTCATGAACTACATCATAGAATCATCAATTCTCTTTATCCAAAAATGAGCAGGATGCAAACAGAGCCGCAAAGCACACGGGAACTACGTGTGGGCAGGACAGGCCATGCTGGTGAGGAGGTTACGCAGCCATAGAAAACATTTCTTAACATAGCGAGACCGCTTGTTTCATACTTTGGCTCTCGAGCTGGTTTTGCTCTATGCAGAGGCAGATGTGCTGGGTTAGCCCTGCAGGACTCTTCTTCTCGGGTTATTGCTGAAACCTCATGGGTGTTTGAGAGGATGGAAGTGATGTGGGCACCTTCCTTCTGCGCTGCGCAACCTCAGCAGCGGGTACCACGAATACCCATGTCTGGTATTTGATACCACGTCTCTTGTGCTTGGCTCTCCCCATCCTTTTCCTTTCCTCCATGACACTGTTGGATATCACCAGTCTGTAAGTCATAGAGTAATAGAATCACAGAATGGTTGCCCCAGAGCTGGATCAAGACTGCAGGGGGTTCTCCCCAGAGCACAGCAGAGAGGGACAATCCCCTCCCTCCACGTGCTGGCTATGCTCCTTTTGATGCAACCCAGCATTTTACTTACACGTGTTTTAAATAAGCCTGCTTTTTAGCTGCTTGGGTATCTTATTGAAATCTGGCTCCTATCCCAAGCTCCTGATGAAGGGAAACAGCCCTGGAGAGGGCAGGGGAGGAGCAGCCCGTGCTCCATCACCCTGGGGATCCTCCTTTGCCCTGAAGCACATGAACCAAGCAGTTTTGCTGGAAGAGTTCTACCACAGGCACGTCCTGAAAACAGCACATCAGTGTTGTGGCAGCTGCTGGCCTCTTAGGAAAGTGGCTTTTATGTGACTAAAAGGAACCGACTCGATGCACTGGCCACACGTGGCAGACCAGGGTATTAATAGCTGACTTTGCCCTTGCCTTGCTGTGTGCCATTGGACATGTGGAATGGTTTTCACTGGGAATATACAGATATTAACAAATCTTGTTTCTCATTACGAGGGCAAAAATAGAGCTGCTGACGCAAGTCGCAAGCACGATGTTGTAATACGTGGCACTGTGTGGTTCCCAAACCGAAGGCAAACGGCTCTGTGGTTTGTGCTGGTAAATAGATGTCAGTGTGAGCTGCAGAGAGAAATGACACATGGGCAAGTCTGAGCCAGAGAAGACTGAAAACCACTTCTTAAGTGGAGTGGTTGAGTTCTTGGTGGAACGATGCAGGATTGCAGTTTGTAGCCTGGTCCTTCTCTTGCAGATTAAGACATTACTTTTGAAAAGCCACTTCTCCCAGGTGATTTACCTGAACAGAGACCACAAGGCACAAAACTGTGTTAGAAATAAGCTGCAAATATCTGCTGGGTTTGAAGGCTGAAAAAAATGCACAGTATGAAGTGTCACTTGACTGCAGATCATAAAATCACAGCGAGAAAGGACCTGCCAGTGCCGTGTTTAACTGACCTTTCTTGGCATTAACATGCCTGGAGGACTTGTTCTGACCTTCCACTATGGAAATTTGCCTTTTGATCCTGGCTTGAGATCTCCTTTCTTCGTGTCTGCCTTCTTTGTAGTATCTCTTTTCCATAGCTTTGATCCATCTTAATGTCTAATCTCTGCCCAGGCCACCTGATACTGAAGAGCTCTACAACACCAACAGTGCTGCGTCTCTAAAAAGCAAGTAACAGTTTGGGGAAACATCCTGTTTGTCTCTTGCTTCTGCTCAAAGAGGGTTTCACAAGGCAGGTTCTGAAAACCCGCTGTGGTTTAGGATGTTGTCGTGTCCCTTTGGTGCACGTGTAAGTAACGCAGCACATGCTGAATGAGGCACACACTACCTGCCATGGGTGCTGATCTCCTGCTCCCCCAGCTGCTCTTGAGTTATGAGCAGGGAGGAATGATCTGCACCGAAAAGGGATCCTGATTAATCTCCTCACCCCGGGCTTCTCAATGCTTGTAACCAAACCCATGGGATGAGGAGTGCCGCCAGCTGCAGCGCCAGGGCAGCACTAAAAAGGGACCACTAGAAGGAGGGGGATTTCCTTTGGTGGGGCTAATACACTCCAGTAGCTAGTGTGAAGAGGCAAAGAGGATGTTAAATTACTTTCTTGGATACACAGGATGGTAAATCATTGCTTTTAACCTCCTGTGGCTACATGAGCCACAGTGGTTTAGTAAGAGCTGATGGGAAAAGGTGTTTGCTCTCTCTGACAGCAGAGCAGAGAAGGATGAAGTGCACCAAGTAGTCACAGGGGTGATGCTATCGGAATCAGCTGCATCTGACTTAGGGAAATGTATGTTCCAAGTGTGTAAATCTCTTCTGGAAGTGGGACCCAGTGCTTTGAAGCTGTGCATGCTTCAGATGTTACTGCCCAACCCGAGATGCAGCCGGAGAGCTGAGATGAAGCAGAGCAGCAGCAGCCACGGGCTCTGAGTGCTTGCAGCAGGACTTCCATCTCCCTTCCATCCACCCAGGATTACTGACATGTGATACCTTTCATGCCATGGCTCCCCAGGGCCAGCACTTGCCCCAGCTCCCCACAGCAGGGGATGCTTCTCTGCACAGCCAGGCAGTGCTTTACTCCTCATTCGGAGCAAAGGTGACACAAAATGCACACGAGGTTTTCAGTGCAGGTTTTGCATATGTTGAGACACCAGATATTCCCATTTTTGCCTCCATTTAAGCTAGTGTGGGGTTAATTTTCACAGTGAGAACCCTTCACTTTTTCCTTTGAGCCCAAACATCCCCAGTATCATTGTTCTGCAAGTAGTAGAAAACCACAAGTGGTCAGGCAAGATATATCTGCCCCATCCCTCCCTTGCCAAGCACACAGCCGGCACAGCCAATGTGCCTTAAACCCTCGTGCAGAAGACACTTATCATCTCCACAAATGACACTGGTGTGAGTCAGATATGTAAGTGTTTATCACCTCTGTTATATCCAATGTCTTTTTAGCTCCTGCTCCTTTTAATTCACCTCTGTGCCACCCAGCAGTGAGCACCACAGCATGGAGTGGTCCACAGCAGTGGGTTACACACTGCCTGGCAGCTGTTGTAGCCTATTCTGTGTGACTGTTGGTCCCTTTGCTGTTGTTAGGAAGCTGAGCCTTGAAAGCTGCCTTTTTTTAGGCCTCTCTAGGTTCTCTCTGGCTTCTTAGGTATTTTCTTCATGCAGAACATAGCTGCTGATCTGGGGGTTTCTTTTTTCAGCCTCCCTTCATCTCTGAGGCACTTTACTATTACTTTTCCATCACTGAACCCCCTCAGAGGCTGCAGCCGGTATCCAGATGAGACTTACATAAGGTGCTACAATTTTCTCTGTATTCTCCATCCTGCTCCTAATGCTTCCAAACATCTTGTTTGCAGCTGCATGCTTTCTTGAAGCCTTAACCAAGTAGTCCACAGCAATGCCTGCCTATCCAGAAAGCATCCTTGATCTAAACTCTAGAAAGATTTGATCATTTAGGAAAATCCCCTCTGGAATACATCCCATTCTGAGCCCTCCTTTCACACTGTGGGGCAGGCTTTGCCTCATTTAAATCCCTCGGGTTTGCTGTCATGAAAATCAGGCGCTTCCTGTGAAGCTTTGCTTCTACCCAAATTTTGCTTCCTGAAAACAACTGATTCCCTGCTCCCTGGCTGCGTTTGCTGCATCCGTAGGCAGGCAGCATCTCATTTAAAGACCCTGGAAAAGCTGAATCAGCTCCATCCCTGCGAGTGATGGGGCTGCATCTCCAGAGCAGGCTGGGCTTTGGTTGGGTACCGCTGTCCCCAGGCACCGCGTGTTCCTGGCTCTCCACAGCCCGCTGTGCTTCCTGATGGAGCTCACAGCTACAGACAGGGAATATCTCATCGACAAGTGCCTATTGCAGCTCCTTGCAAAGCATTCCAGGTCACCAGTGGTGGCTCTTGAGCATCTCATACGTTTAACATTTATTTAACAACACAATGATGTAACTTTCTAGTCTGGCTCTGCTGTCTTTGCCCAAGCTCCCTCTGATCTTTCTCCACTCTTCCTTGTTTTGCTTCCCACCACTTACTGGAGACAGAGATGCTTTTGTATTATCAACAGCGCTGACAGCTGTCTGTGGCCATTTATGCGCTACTTGGCTTGTGTTTTCCCTGAGGTCCTAGATTAAATGCTCAGTCAAAACTGTCATATTTCATGGGCCAGTGGTCAGCTTCCACTTGGAGTCATCTCTTCTCTGCTGGTTTCCCTTTTGCCAGCGTTTACCCGGATATCTCCTCAGCTCGAGCCACATCTAACGATGCTCTCGCTCCAGGATGTGGTTCTCACACACAGACACTGTTCACACAGTGCTCATGGTGCTTTGCACACACAGGTGCTCACGTGCGGAGCCATCACCTCGACTGTTTGCCATTAACTCCTCCAGACACAGTAGATGAGCAACATGAGCTGGTAAAGGCAGTTTCATGCTATGATGGCTTGGAGCAGATGAAGGAAGAGAAGTCACCTGGTCCTGCAGAGTTCACCGGGCCATGAAATCCCAAGGAGCACAGAGAAGCCCCAGCCCAGGGGACCAGCTGAGCTCAGTGGCTGTGGCTGTACGATGGGATGGAAAGAGATGGGGTTTGCTGTTTCCACCAAAACCCCACAATTTTTTAAAGCTTTATAAAACCCCTGTGTTTTCAGCAAACACCAACACCTTGGTGTTCATTATACACAGAAATCATCATGGGGTTTGTTATATAGAGAAACTATCCTGTGGTTCCCTGGCAGGGCTGGAGCGGTGCTGGGGTAGATCCTGACTTCCCACAGAAGCTCTCTTTTCCCTTTACATTTCACTCCTGGCTGCTGGGGGTTGGTGTTTCCTCCCTGGCAGAGTCTCCTTGTAGCAGTGAGATTTGGAATGGCTCTTGGTCTGTTTTAGTGGCTGATGTTGGCAGCTGTTTTCTCCCTTTCAGTCAATAAAGAAACCATCGTACTCCAGCAGCTGTCATCTCCCCTTTTTGCTGCTGCACCATCAGGTGTGATGCTGATGTGACTGATGGTCTGGAAACCAAACTGTTTCCTCCAACCTCTTCCTGGCTGGAGATTGACCAAGCAGAGGAGCAGCACCCAGGAGGTTCAAGGTCCCGGCAGGTCAGGCTGCTCATAGGGCTGGTGGCAGGGCTCAGTGTTGTGTTGCCTCGCAGGGAAGACCAAGGATGGGATTTGTAATCCCCATGTGGATGTGCAGATCCCTGCATGGATTGCTCTTTGGATGCCGTTCAAGAGCTGCTCCCCCAGCAAAGGGTTTTGAGGCTGAAACCTCTTCTCACATGAAGAAAAGCAACACATGACACATGACAGTGAATGAGAACTGTCGTGGTGGCACCTGGAAAACAGTGGGGAAGTGAAGCCCTTATTCAATGAAGATGTTACACGGTGTGAAGATCAGAGCATCTTCTCCAGAGGCCACCATCCCAGGACAGCGTTAGCTCGAGCCTCCTCTCTCTGGGAAAGATTCAGCTTCTTGCTGAAGGTCCCACAGCCGCAGGGCTCAACACACATCAAGGACCTTCTGATTCCCACAGCAGCCTGTGGTCAGAATCCAGGTTAATGACGTTCCACTCCCTTGGCTTGGGCTGCTAAAAGGGTCAACAGAGATTGACTATTAACTCCTGACCCTCTAGCTTCTTACCTGTGGTTTGATGAGGGCTGTGGGAGAGGAGAAGCCAAGTCCTTGGCACTTATCCTTGTTACAGACACTTGATGCTAAGCCTGCTCTCCAAGCACAGGTTGTCAGGAATCTCCGAGATGCTCCTCCACGTACGCAGCTCGTTCTTGCTAAGACATGGTAAAAATAGCAAACTAAGCAGGGATTGGAGCCTCAACTCACTGAGGCAAGAGTAAATAAGCCTTAAATACCTGAGACAACGTGAGGGCTTTGTGTGCTGTGCCCTGGCAGCACCCTTCCAGCCAACCACTCGTCTTTATGGAAGCAATGAACATCTTAATTACCTTGAAGCTGCATAAACCCGTGGCTTATGGGAGGCGACGCGTCTTGAACACTCTGTTAATGAAATAGAACCTAAACCTGAGCTGCATGAGGGGCCTGTGCTTCAGCAGTGAAAATACCACTCATTATTAGAGTAAGAAATGCTGGAAATCCAGGCACTGGCAGTGCCGGTGAGGGGGGATTCTGCAAAGGGAATCATTTTTAGTACCAAAGCTGGGTTAAAGGGTTAAAACCCTGGGGAATGGCTCCTGGTGACACAGTTTAGTCCCTGTGCTGCTGTTCAGTGCTGCTCTGACCCCACGAGGCTTCATGGTCCGTCTGTCCGGAGGGGGAATTAAAACCCCAACCAACCCTTCCTGTGACTCTTCCAGCTGTTTCGTGCTGCATTTCTATGTTCTCAGCTCAGATCAAGGGATGACATCGTCATTAGTGTCACTATAGAGGCAGGAGTGACTGCTCACTGGGTCATTCCACTGCGGGTGGCCGCGCTGGCAGCAGACTCCGGGCCTTTTGCAACGCGGCCTTTACTTTTCCCAGGAAGCGATATCCCGATGCCAAAGTCCCTGGGGGCTCATTTCCCTGCCTGGGGGTCTTCCACATGCTCAACCAAGCCCAAAAGCTGGGCTTAGAGCTGAGCCTTGGCTGAAGGCAGCGTTCCCAGCTTGCTGCATCCCTGACACAAACCCCCTCTCCCTGCCTTGCTCTGGGTACATCCCCTCCCTTCTGGGATCCGGGCACATCCCATCCCTCCCTGACCCCTCTGTCTCCTCTTGTGTTGCAGTGAGAAGCGCGCTCTCCAAGTCAGCGTCACCAACCCGGTGCAGTGCAGCCTGCACGGGCGGAAATGCACCGTCTCCGTGGAAACCAAGATCAACCAATCCCAACCGGATTTCACCAAGCATCGTTCCGGCTTCATCCTCTGCGTGCCAGGGAATTAGCATCCCCCTCCGCCTGGCGCAGCGAGCCGGGAGCGGGGCACACGGGCTGGGGCTTCCAGCGCCCTTCCCTGGCCTTGGGCTTTCCAAGGGGACTCATGTAGAGATGCTCAGCTGTGGCTTGAGCTCTAAAGCTGCAAACCCAAAGTCGGGAGAGGGTTTTACTACCACATGCAACAAAGGCTTGAAATAGCCAGGGACCTGTTATCCATCTTCTAAAACAGGGCAGAATGTCAGGAAAGTGCTTCTGAATTACTCCAAACAAAGCATTTATAGGTACTCACACCCTTTCCCACACTGATTTCCGAAACCCTCTCCAATATTCCCTTCTGTGTTCCCTTTTGTGTGTCCTGGTTTGCAATATTACGCAGCCCCCACTGCAAGAACCAAAGATAAACCGGCTCAGGGAGTCTGGTTCTGTGAGACCAAATCCCAATGGAACCGGAGCCAGGTTTTGAAGGAGGGCTGGCTTCCCATGCCAAGGGAGATGCTCCACACTCTTCCAGCCCTGCCACACGCATGGAGCTGGGATAGTACATGGAGATGCACCCCTTGGCTTGCTGCTTTCCTGCCTGCAGTTCATTAACCCTTGGATCAAGGTCCACCAGCAGAAAGGAGAGTGAGGTTCACAGTGCAGAGGTTTGATTTATTTTAACCCTGCATTGCTTTTGCCTTAATTGCCCTCTCCAGGGACCTAAAATCCAGTGAATTCCAATTCGGACCAAAGTGGCCTTGCTGAATTCGGGATGCTCCACGTGGCTTCGTGTTAGTCCCAGCGCTGAGGCTCAGGGAGGGCTGGAAGGACCCATTGCAGGTGGGTTAGTCTGGGAACACATGGAGCTCAGGGGGCTGAGGCTGCAGCTCCCTTCCTTTGCACTATGGAACACTAACTCCGGCACATCCGTCCGCAGCAGGCGAGGGGCAGCAGCACAACCCCAGCTACAGACACCCAGGCTGGACCCTTCCGAGTGTTCCCCTGGGTGTTCCCAGCTTAGGGGTTGATGTTGGGGTGTCCGTGCATCACCTTGGCTTGTCTGGTTCCATCACGTTTCCCTGCCTCGTGGTGCCCGCGTCTTCCCGGCTCAGATAACCCTGAGCTTGGTGTTCACGGGTGTCCTGATGGGCTTTTGATCCCCACCACGTCTCGGGCTGCTGCTGCTCTGGGGTTTTGGAGCAGGGGTGGCCTTGTGCCATTGAGGGGCTGTTGGGATTGGACATTGAGTCCTGGCGCTGCTGGTCAGGTCAGGATTTCCAGCCCGTTGGACACAGGGGGTCTGTGTTGTGACCCAGCAGGCAAACAGGGAGCTGGACAGAGGCTGGAAGAGGCTTTTCACCCAATGACCTGTTAATGGACAGCTTCCCAAAGCCACACCATGGACATGGGGTGCAGGGAGAGGTCGCTGCAGCATTTGTACCACACCACAACCACCCAGAGCCAAGGTTAACGGTACCTCGAGCGCAGAGATTCTCCAGCTCTGGATTTAAGTGGGACAAGCTCAAAGCCTCCCGGTGCTCTTCACCAGGGGGGCCCCACGCTGGAGCCCTGTGGTTGACAGGATCCCTGGCTTTAGACCAGGCCCCAACAGTATCCCAGTGCCGCATCCCAGGCACCGGTAACCAGCTCCGGGATGGCTCCTGCTCCAGAGGCCTCTGCTCATCGGGTCTGCACGAAGCCCTTGAGAAGCTCTTCCAGATGCTGCAAACACAACTCGGCCACCACCACGGGGGCCATCGGGAGCCTGGAGGTGACAACGAACCCATGCAGCAGCCGCAGACCTCGCCGCGCACACGAGCACTGAGCATCACCGAGGTCCCTCCACCTCCTCAGGTCACCCCATCAGCCCTTCAGGAGCAGCAACGCCAACACTGAAGCCACGGGTGACCCCAGCTCCCGTTTGGCCACCACAGCTCCTGTTTGCATCCCCCTGGAAAAGCACCTGAAGGAAAACCCTCACCATTGCTGTGCCTTTCTATTTGCACTTCTTGCTTCCTACATCTACTAGTCCCCATGTCCCCCCCAGCAACTCTAACCCGAGGCAAGGCAGGGGCAGGAGTTTTAATCAGCACTTTTGGTAGCTGTCCCTCCAAAGAAGTGGTTGCATCGAATCATGATGGACAGCAAGAAATCGCAGGGTTGGGAGATTCCTAAGCCTATGAGATGGCAATATTGTATGTGATGAAATGTGTCTATAAAATACAGTATCTGTTCCTGCTCTGGTTTTATATATATATATATAAAATATATATAAAATATATATATTCCTGGGTTTGCCCATAAATTAACTATGTCTGAATGGAATTTTGATTTGCAGCCGGGGGTGATGATGCAATGAACCCTTTTTTTTTTAATTGCTGATGTTTTAATATGTAAAAGAGTAAAAAAAAAACCCAAAACCAACCCAAATCTCATGGACCTGAGGCTCTGTTTACATCATTCACTGTCAGAACCGAAGCAGCCCCGTGCGCTGCATCCCGCTCTGGCGCTGCCGGTGTCGCGGCAGCTCGGCTGCACAATGGGAAGTGGAGTTTTGGCATCCTCATACCCTGACTGTTCCCTTCTGGTGTGCAGGAGGTGCCTCCTCACCTGCACCTCCAGCAGCCCCCCAGCCAAGGGGTGACCCCAGCACCGCGAACACGATCAAACCCGTGTTAAAACCGGCCTTAAACCCCGCATCCATCGCCGCGGATGCCATTGGCGCGGCACGGAGCTGAGCGCTGCAGGAAGGACGAAGGACTCGGCACGAGGCGCTGCCGGGTAATGGATGGTCAGTGCATTTTTATTTAATCAGCACAGTACAAAAATAAATAAAAATAAGGGGAAGGGGATTAAATTACAGGCACACTGAGCCCCGTGACACAGGCGGTCGGGTTATAAACCACACATACGTACAAACGCACTATACACACACATACAAAATGAGACAAATATAAATTAAGAAGTAACAAGAACCCACCAATTTGGTCAACAAAGAGCTACAGAAGAGATTGCACTAAAATAAAGAAACAACCTGGACGTACACATGTAATCATTAGCGGGGTCCCACTGTACAGCGATGGAGAGCTTCGAGTGAGGAGGCAAAGAGATGGCAACGGTGCTGCTCCTGCTCGCTTGCCACTGCAGCGCCCCACGGAGCAGAACGGAACGAGACCGGTGCAGATGGAGAAGAAAAGGAAAATCAAACCCAAAAGAAGGAGTCGTCAGTCCCCATCGGGGAGCAGCAGCACGGGGCCGTGCTTTGGGCATGGGGGTGGTTACAGCCATCGCTCAGGAAGGGCTTTTCTTCGGATTATTATTATTTTTAATGTGATTTTTTTTTTCCTTTTTGTGGTTTTTTTTTTTTCTTTTTTCTTTTTTTGTTTTTTTGAAGACACAAAATGCTCCTGTTCGCATGCGCAATACCACTGGCAAAGCAACAATGAAAGAATAAAGAAGAGGGGGTGCTTTTGCATGTGTGTCCCCCCCCCCGCAGGTTAGTAGTTTGTTGGGGTTTTTCGTTGTGAAAGTACCTCGGGTAGCAGCATGTGGCTCTCTCCTTGCACACTCAAGTAGATCCTTAGCACAATACTCATGATCAGTGCACGATGGGGTCGGGACGGTTCACACTGAGCTCACGGAACAGTTGCGGTGATTTCCCCCCGGCCCTGCTCGGGAATT